>JAOEGS010000328.1:61500-78373 GCA_025447755.1 Corythornis vintsioides
CAGGAAAAAAAAAAGAAACCAACTAAATATATATATATAATTTGTGGAAGCATTTCTTTCAGTGTTGCAAAGGAAAAAAAAAAGCAGCCAAGTAATGAAGGAGAGTCAATCCTGATGGTAGGAAAAGCCTGGGGATGTGCCTCTCATTGCAGCAGATCACAACACATGGGCACGGGCTCTCTTTGTAAGGATGCCTGCCTGTGCTTCCCAGAGAGGAAAAAAAGGCTCCTTGCAGAGGCAGCAGGTCCTCTGCTGATAGAACTCAGGATGGAGGGGGCTGCTGGGAGGTGGAGAAGCACAGGGGAGTGTTCCTGCAGCCCAGCTGGGAGGTGAAACAGATAAACTGCCAGTGAGTTTCTCCTAAGGGAACGAGCTGAACGCTAGCGAGCGGCTGTGTGGAAAGACCTTCCTGTTCTTCCAAAGATGGGAATAATCTTCTGAGGTGTCTGGAGGCACCAGCAAGGAGCCCTGCTTGGAGAACAGGCACCTGAGATTGCAAAAATCATTTTCTTTGGGGTATTTTAAAGGGTAGAAACTGAGTGAGTCTTGTTGGTATGGCTGAGGATTTTATTTGGCTATTTTTTACTGTGTTTTTAACACGACTTGCTGATTTTTTAACACATTCAGAAGTGAATTGAAAATACAAATGGGATTAAAACCCCCCCGATCTGATGGCCAGGAGCTGCTGTTGGCAGCATGGAATGGCAGAACCCAAGGAGCCACTGTCCTTCTCACTCCTCTATTCACCTTATGGCATGACCCAGCAGAAGCTGAGAGCTCAACACACCTCTCACAATCCTCCTCCTCTTCCTCCCTCTGCTCTGGCCCTTTGAAACAGTCCATTTACCTCTGTGCACTCCTGGCCACTCCTTGTCCACTGTATCTGCCTTTTGTTGCTTGAGATGGAGGGATATGAACTCTCATAGTCACTGACTCAAAAGCCCTGCTTTCGGGAATCATGTGAAAGGCATTTCTTTTAAAAAGATAAAAGTGAACAAAACTTTTTTTTTAAAACCATCAAGGCTATAGATAAGAGCATGGAAATATATGAAAGTAACCAGTGTATTGGTGCTGAGGCTGTCTACTTTGGAAGGAATATAAAATTCATCCTCCAATGTTTCAAGGAACATTTTATAACAGACGTTTGACTATTGAAATAATAGTAAAAGTAAAAATAATGCAATAATTAATTTTTTTTAAATCAGATTCTCTCTTCAATCTATAACAA
Source organism: Corythornis vintsioides (assembly GCA_025447755.1). NCBI lineage: Eukaryota > Metazoa > Chordata > Aves > Coraciiformes > Alcedinidae > Corythornis > Corythornis vintsioides. The sequence goes on from JAOEGS010000328.1 coordinate 62,729, forward strand.
TATTCCAGTTAATGACTTGACCTGTTATATAGTCCTGTTATATGCTAATAAACTTAATACAGTCCCATTTCAAAAGTGCTTTCCAAGATTATGATATCAATTATTCTTATTAAAGTCTTCTGAAGGTCCTGTGGGGTGGACTGTGCAAGTTCAAAGTGTATTATTACTGTGTCTCCCTAACCCTTTAAGCCACAGCTAGCACAGATGCTAGGTTTTGAGTGTTTTTGCACCAACATGTTGCTTTTGTGTTTGGCAAACCCTTTCTGAAGTTAACACTGTCAAAGGGAAGGAATGCCATGGTTAGCTGTCCTCTGAGCAAACTAATGGGTCTGAAAGAAATTGCAACGTGGTAAATAATCTTCTGTCTGCTATAATTAAGGATGGAGCTGAGAAGAGGAAGATTGCTCATCTGCTAGCATCAAAAAGACTGTGAATGCAAATAAATTCTGTGCAGCCCTCTCCATCAAGAAGGACTGTGCCTAGGTGCTCCCCCCAGGAGAATGCTGCATTTCTGCAGATGTTCCTGCATCTGCCCCTTCTCCAGGGCAGAGAGGGCAGCTGCTCCAGCAGCCTCTCCTGCTGGGCATGTATCCCACAGGGCTGGCAGGAGGATGGAGGGGGAACCTGGAACCCACTGCTGCCACTGCTCCTCTTCCCTCCACTGCAGGAAAAGGCAATGCCAACGTCACCGTGGCACCAGCTGCTCGTGCTGCAGCAGCACCTACCACCTCGTTACACACCATTAGCAAATTAGTCTCCATTCAGATGGTGCAAACACTGACATGACAGTGATTTGGCTGACAGGACCTGGTGGATGCCTGTGTATATATCATGTCACATTGACCCGTGGGAGATAAAAGGCTCTGGAAAATGGGAAATCTTTAAATGACTCAATAGCAAATCCTTCTCACTGCAACATGAGCTGTCCTCTTCCCTGCCCTGCCTTTCAGAGGTGTTTGCAGGATGGTCACTCCCCAGCTGCTGGCTCACAGCACACATTGGGTTTGACAGCAAAACCAACAGGTAGGTGGAGAATAATTTCACCTGGCCATGATTTCTCATGACATTAATTGCAGGGAATATAGCCTGATGTGTTCTGGAGAGGAGTGAATGACCCATCTACCTGTGGCCAGCCAAAGAGACTGTATCAATGCAGTGCCAAGAGCAAACTCAAACAAACACTGCATTTAATCTCTTCTTTATCTATATGCTTTCTGCCATCTGCAGACATAACGTCCTGGGTACCTCCAGTGAGAGACTGATAGAGAGGAAAAATCTGGGAGGAATAATTTTTGGAACTGAAGACCTGAATTCCATGAAAGATGAAATTATTCATATTCATAGTGATTCAGAGACTCTGTGCAATTTTGCTAATTACTTTGGATGCAGAAGAAATAAAAAATCATTTTTATTATGTTTCAGGAGATGTTGTAATCTCACTATGGACTTTGGCATGGTCAACAAAACAGGAATTTTCTGCTCACTAGCCCTTGGAAGCACACAAGGACACCTCAGAAGGGACAAGCTTGCAAAGAAAGGTTTTTTTTTTCTGACTTCAGCCTGTGGCTGGCTAATTCCATGAAGTGTGGGCATCTTATGAAGTTGTCACTATGCATTTTATGGTGGATGCTCTTACTGTCTGTACAGCCCTTATTCCTTAGAATCCCAACAGTGACTAGCATTGAGTTCCAGAGGTTAGTAGTGTGAGAAGATGGGAGAGAAGATGTAGAATTTTATGTCTTCTTACATGTTTGAAAGGTGAGAGCTTTCATTTTTATTGAATGTTTTATCCCTCTTACATTAGGAAAGTTTCTGTGATGTCAGAGTTTACCTCCTGGTAAGTAAAATACAGCACTTAGTATTTTATTTACTGCTTCCTTTTTCATCATTTCTGCACAAGTTAAACTGTCTTATCATTTTTCATCTATCCACATATAAATGACAAAATTATCTAAAGGTTTCTGGTTTGTTGTTTGTTGGTTGGTTTTTTTTTACAGTCTGCATCTTTGTTCAGTGTATTCCTTTATTACTGTTACCTGTTCTATGAAATAAGCAAAATTGAAGACATAATTACAGGTGAGGCCACACCATTGAGATGATTTGTCAATACTGTAACCTCTCCAGTTGTAAAAAAAGCAGTAGAAAAATATCCTGCTGTTTTGTTTGCCTTTCATTCTAACATTATAGCCAGATACAGCATTATACATTCCACTACACAACTCAAAAAATCCGAGATGAAAATAGATATGTTTACTTTTCTTAGCAACTATAATGCTTTCAAGAGGTACTTTCTGGTTAAAAGGTGCAGACTTAGTGGTTCTTTTTGTTCTTTTGCAATCATAGCACCACCTAAGCTGGTAAGCACCCTGACTCTCACAGACCTCCAGACTAGAAACAGTGGCTCATAATCATTCTGAAAGCTCTTGGAGCAATCCAGAGGCCAAACTCTATAACTCAGCAGGGGTACAATATTGCTTCACAGGAGAACCTGAAGAAATGCAGTGATCTGAAGGGATGGGAGTTCAGATGGAGCCTTGCATTCAGTCTATTTTATCCAGAAAATCCAGGTGTGTAAACTGCCAGGTGTGACTCCTTGAGCTACTCTGGGGAGCAAACATCTTTTTTCATTGGAAAGGATAAACTCCAGCTTGATTTTCTCAACACTGCCTCTTGCCTTTCTCCCTAACAGGTTTCTCAGATGCCCTACAAAGTGCTCCCTCATCACTGCTTTCTGGAAGAGCAACACATCACTGAGAAGAACGAGGCACAAAACCTTTCTCTGCCTCCAACTTCTCACATCACTTTGGCCAAGTCGGTCAAAATGTGGAACTCATTTCTGATTTCAGGTTGTGTCAACATGTTTTTCTGCACAGCACTAGCTGTACATGTATATCCATATCCATATCCATATATATGGATAGTGTCAGGTCCTGTGGTCATGCAGAAGTGACACAAATAACCCAGAAAGTTTCCCAGGAGAGTGAGCTCTTATTTTACTGAAAGTACCAAACTAGAGGTTTTTTGCTGTTATTTTTTATTTCTCAGTCTAATTTCTAATTTTGCTCACTTTCTCAATATGACCACCGACATCTGAGGAGAGGAGACTGCTGACTGCAAATGCATCTCCCTTTGGCAGAGTCATCCCAGTAATTTCTGCTGACAGTATGAATATCTAGGCAGTTAATACAGCAAGGGAAAGTTTGGATTTTGCAAAGGGGGAAAAAGCCTCTCTCTGTGTGGTGTTGGGTGAAAATCTGGGATCTCTTTAAACAATTCAGTTTGGAAGAAATTTTGAGTTCAAGTGAAAAATGCTTATTTTCAGTTACTCCAGTGTAGATTTGGAATTACTTTATTGAAGTAAGTGAATTTATTTTTATGTTACCTTGGGCTAAATGCTCAGAACTTAGCCACACTGCACCAGTATGCATTTTTTCCCTACTAAAAAGGCAGAATATCATAACTTACTTTTTAATGGTGAAGAAGGAGGCTTTAGCACCGTGTTTGAAGTGGAAGTTTTAGCTCCTGTGTCACACAGTTGCCAGGGAAATGTCACATATGAGCACAGGACTGCAGCCTGTCTTCCTCAGGCAGTAATTACTTTGCTGCCTTGCAGTAGTTTGCTTCTGGTGTATTTAATTTAAGGTCTTTTCCATATAAATTTGAAAAAAAAACCCAAACCAACAAACCACCAAAACAACATCTACATGTACATACATATATGCATGTGTATAGAGATACTGGGGCAATGAGAAAAAGAAGTGTAGAAAATAGGCAGCACAAGTTGCATCTCTCCAGTAAAGCAAAAAAAAAAAAAAAAAAAAAGAGACTGCAGACAAGCCTAAGCACACTGAAAGAAAAAAAAAATAATAATTCCCCAAATCATGAGACTTTCAGTGTGTGAATTAGTTAGCCTAAAGTCAACCCAATTACTGTCTCTCCAGTGTTAATTCTAATTCCTTCTGGATATTTTTATTCATTTCCTTGAGCTTCCCTCAGGCTGATTTCTGAGGTTTGAAGCTAACTTTTAGGTTTGGGGTTGTTTGTTTAGGAAACTTCAGAATATTTGTCGTTTTCATGTAGCAGATATCCTAGAATAATGGGCCAAGTCCACAACTATCTAGTTCATACTAAATGAAGGGAAAATAAAAATGTATTAATTACTTATTTTAGACCAACTCCTGAATTATGTGAATTTTATCTTGGAGTAAAAAATAGAAAGACTTAAAAATCATAATTAAGAAAGCAATCTCTGTGTATTCAGAATAACTCTTAAATCAGATGACTGGTTTGTGTTTGAGATTTGATTATTATTGTTAACATTTTCAGAGAAAGAGTATGTAACATAACCCAGTATTCCAGATCAAATCTGGTGAGAATTATGGGAGATCACTGGTTGTTGGAAATAAATATGAAGTAACCCAAGAAGTCAATTTCAGTGTGAATATAAAATTATTAGCCTACTTAGTGAGATTATTCAGATTCAAAGTTTCCTCTGAAATCACTGCAAAGAGAAGGAGGTGGCAAAAGAAAATGTCCTGAAATCTCTGCTTAACAGACAGGAAAAACAAGAGAGGAAGGGAGGGAGAGAGAGAAAAGGGTGGAGATGATGCCAGATTACAAACCCTAGTGTCCTAACAGTCAGCTTTGAAAAAGTTCAGAGAAACATAAAGCCTTTCTAGAGAGAACTTTAAAGAGAAAGGGAATAAAAATGATCATTCTAAAATTGCCAGCAGATTCACTTGGGGCTCCATTACTCCAGCAAGACACCCACAGCTTCCCTTCATGCCAACTGGAGCAGCACACACGCAGCAGTGGCCTGACAAGACAAACTAACAACATTTTATGTTGGGAGCTATATTTGAAATCCTTCAGTACAGTCCTTTATAATATAAAACTACACTTGTGTTTTTTTCAAACCACCATTAAGGACCCTGTTTTCTCCATTTGCACATAGCCAATCCTGTCCAGAAAAGTGCTAAAAATATGTGCAATGATCGTGGCTCCTTTTTTAATACTTCTAAACTTAACATTGTTCTACCACAGAGTCTCACAGGTTTGGTTCTGTCCCAAAATTCAGACTTCTATGAATTTAATGTGACTATTAATGGACGATATCTATACGGTCCATAGTAGCAAGACCTTGCATCCCTTTCAAATATGTCAAGAAAATGGAAACCATGCTAATGAAGTAATAATTTGCTAACATTTTCAGGTTCTCTTAATGAGCAGAAGATAAAGGTGTGACTTGAATCATGGCTGCATATCGTTATTGCAAGATTATTTCACCTTCTTCCTTTCAAAAGAGCTGAGCTACATGATGAGATTGCATCAGCAATGGGCTGGAAGGAGCAGCAGCAGGTATTTTTCTGCAGCATAATCTCTGACAATATATTGTTGCTGATAAGTTTGGGGTGGGTTCTCTGTGCCGATGCACGCAGTTTAAGCTCTCACCTTGAAGTTAATTTTATCCTGCAGTAGGCAGAGCAGCCATTGTGTAGGAGCAGGATGAAATTCAGAGGAACTGGTTTCACAGGCAAACACAGAGGATCTCTGAGTGCTCTCGAGTGCTGATATAATGCAAAGGCCTGTCTTCCTGAGACACTGAAGGAGGATGGCTCGCCAGGAGACTCTCCTTTATCACTGGAAGAAATGCAAATACATCTCACTAAACAGCCACAAGTCATAAGTCTGGAATTAAAAATGATGAAAAATAGCAGGACTCAAAGCTCTAGGTACTAGGAATTTGAACTAAGAGTTGAATGCCTCACAAGTACAAACAACAAACCCAACCCAATGTACTGAGCAGGGCTGTGCTCTGATTTGCCACAAGAAATGCCAGTAACAGAGGTGAGTCTGAAATCTCCTTGTCCTCAGCTCAGCTGTCTGAGCAGAGGCTGAGAGCACAGTACCTGTGTTGCCTGGAAGGAAGCCCAGAGGTATCTTGTAAAGGTAGCTGCACATTGCTGCCCTTCCAGGTGGGGCTTTCTCCCTTTAAAACCCAGAAGAATGATGAGGTCTGTGGACCCATAGGCAATGGAAGAGTTTCTAACAGAAAGACCCATTTCTAGACCCTCTATAAGGAGATATGAACTCTTTTTCCCTTGTTCCAGGGGGTTCCTTAGCCAGAGGGGCACCCTCCAGGTCAAGTTTCAACTTGCCAGACCACAAGGAGGGAGGAACATGATTTTCTCCGTTGAACATTTAGGGCTCTTGGTTGGTAGAAAGGAACTCTGGTTCCATGTCTTGCTCCCATACATCTTATTCTTCATATTATAAATTGGTATCAGATATATGGAAATAACTCTGATTAACAGACTGTTATCAGATGTTAACAGAGAAGGACACAACTTGAGAGAAAACAAAACAAAACAACCAAACCTCAAACTGAAAGAGGATATTTTGAGATTTCTGAGTGGTTTGTTTTCTTCATGAATACTGGGATATTGCAAGGTAAGCTTATTCCTTCTGTACAAATGGGGTAACTGATAGCTGAGCATATTCTGCAACACAGTATAAATGGAATTAAACTGTGAGAAATTCAGATTTGAAGTAACAGTGGGTTTTTTTCACCTTCATCTCAGTGACTTTTCTGTGAGGACAGGGAGTGTTTAGGGGAGGGCTGTCATGACTTTAGTCTTTCACCTGGCATTTCTCAGGTGAGAGACAGGAGCTGGGAATTAATCAGAACTCCTGTGCCAAGGCTGACATTTTTCTTCAAATAAAGCTGCTTTCACCAATATGCTCCTAATTAATGAGGTTTACCTTGACCACAGTCCAGTTCTAGATCTAAAAATTCTTGGCTCATTAAGTTCAAAGAAACCTACCAAACTAGTTTTGACATATATATATAGATGCCCCCCAGTACTGGGGTGTGGATTAAAGCCTTAATTGCAGGATTGAAGCTTGAACTGTGGAAGCTCTGAAAGGGATGTGCCAGCATTTCTGGTGGGCAGAACAGAAACCAGTATTTATGTCTAGGTGCTTCCTGACTGCGTTCCCCCACCCATAGTCTTTACACAGTTTATTGCTTTTACTGGTATGGGAGTGGAGCAATCCTATGCTGGGTTGCTGCCAAGCTGAGGATGCTATTAAAACTGCATTTTAAGGTTTACATTTTGAGTGCTCTTTTATGCAACTTTAGATTTTGGCTGAAATGTTGTAATGCTGGAGAAACGTCTAAAAATAATACTTTATAATTGCAACGTATAAATCTTACATTATGCTGCCTTTCAGCTGACACAGGGACATTTACAATGGGATTCTGAAGCCCTTGGTGCTTCTAGTGATTCAAGTAGTGAGGTAAAAAAGAAAAAGCCTCTTTCCTGTCACCTGTTTTTTGTTATTACTGTTAGTGTTCACATCTATTGCCAGTGGCATCTCCACCTGGACAGGACACGAACCTCAGCACAGGGTATGTTGAGTTTCCACAAGGACATTGCAGACAGGCTTAAGGTGGCAGCAAACCTGGCAGGGCTGCAATCTGCTTTCTCTAGGCTTGAGCAAGGGTTGAGCCAAGTGAGAAATGGGGACAGGCTGGAGAAGCAATAGAAAGTATGGAAATAGGTGCTCTGGTGAAGAGGCTGAAAGGAGAACAATCTTTCCATTGCAGGAGAGGATCAACAGAAACTTTGCATGTCTGAGCTACAAATAATCAGTGCAAATCATTTAGCAAATGTCAGGCTCAAGTTTGGGACACAGGGTTTCCCTTTTCTCATCTTTCTGTTTATATCTTATGTTAATTTCTTTGAAATTTAAAAGGTAGTTAATTAAGGGACTTATAAGTTAACTAACAATCATTGGACCCAAACTAAAACAGTTTTGTCTGCAAGAATTGCCAAGCATATCTCTGAAAGAAAAGAAATTGGAAAGCAGAGCTGTTATTAAGCATCTTTAGACTTTAAGCAGAAACAACATTTTTCCTGCTTAATTTGGGCAAAGTGTGTGATAAATTTTTACTCTTCTGAATCCACTTTTTACATCCTTAAGTTTTTCATTCAGTAAATTTAAAGTATATAATTGTCATAGTTATGGCAATACCTTTGCAATTTAAGGATTGGAATATGCAAATTCTATGTTGAAATTATTAGACATTTTAATCTTCTCATCTAAGTCCTTCAATATATGACTGTACAGGTGCATGCTGACTTCCTAACAAGGTCAAAAATGCAAATCCCTCTCAGTAAGACTTTTTTATTCCATAAAGAAGAAAAACTAATCATTAAAAAATTGGGATTTTTTTTTCCTCACCATCATTACGGAGGAGAGGAAAGAATACTGGGCAAGAATAAGACACCTGCCTATTACATTGTAAGATATTTTCATATTCCCCTGTTGAGCATGTTATGAATAATAGCTTTTGATAAATTTCTCCAGCCTTATTCAAGGAAAAAAATCATTGTCTTCATCAGCAGAGGCAAAAGAAATCTTTTTCTCTTCTTCCTTTTGCCCAAATCTCATATTTCTGTGGTTGCTATAGAAAGCTATTACTGGAACTCATATCTAATAAGTTTTCTTCTCCATCACCAAATAACTCTCTAATACCCAGTATTCCTCGGTGTTTGTTTTAGATATTGTTCTCCATGAGCTCATTTTCTCCCTTTTTTTTTAACCTGCAAAAGGGTCAAGGTTTTCTTTTCTCTCCAGACACTGTCCAAGTTGAAAATGTCCGAATTTTATGTGATGCCTCCATTGTCAAGCAACAGCCATCGATGTATACAGCAAATCCCCTGGTGTTTTGCTTTTGTTCTGTTGTGAAGACAGCGTTTCAGGTGAGTGCTGGATGTTCATGGTTCCTGCTGTAGTGGACAAGACCAGCTTTGTTTGTCTGACATTTTCAGGTGGTTTGATTTATGCAGCGTGGCAAGTCTTTGCTTCTTTCTTCCATAGTGGCAGGACTGCTCTGGGAATGGGAATGGGAAGTGGGGTGGGCAGGAAGAGTGAAAAAAAAAAAGGTTTCGAAGCACAGAATAGATGTTTTCTCCATTTTCAGACAAAATAGCCATGGCAGCAGCCTTGCTTCTGAAACACAGATGTAACATGGGTGACAGGAATAGGGTGAACTTGAAAGTCTTGAGAGTAATTCTTGCAAAACATGTTTTTTGTTTGTAGGGTGACTGGGAGAGATCACAGAATCACAGAATGTTAGGGGTTGGAAGGGACCTAGAAAGATCATCTAGTCCAACCCCCCTGCCAGAGCAGGATCACCTAGACCAAGTCACCCAGGAACAGATCCAGGTGGGTTTGGAATGTCTCCAGAGAAGGAGACTCTGAGATGGAGTTTTGCAGGGGCAGCAGAGCCCCTCATGCCTGACCATGTGAGGGGAGTCTTGAGGAGAGCTGCTTCTCAGTCAGTGTCAGGTGTGTGCATCAGATGATGTCATAACTTGATGATGCAGCATTTATGCAGTTGTCCTATGGGGGTTATGAATTCCATCATGTACAAAGCACTGTACAACACACGTGTACTTTTTTTCACTCCCTTTAGTGAAATAAGGGAATAAAGATGTACTAAAAGCAGAAATGTTAGCAGAGTTATACCCCATCACAGGAGTTTTATTTATCAAACAAAAAAGATTCATACTTTTAATTATGCAGAGAGAAACGCAATAGTAAACTCAAAGACTTTTTTTTATCTTAATGCTTAAATGTTAAGCTAGATATAAAAAGGATGCATAAATAAATGATAAATTGTTGATTACTTTGAAAGCCTATTTGAAACTTGGGTACTGTGTTGCTGACAGTGAGTGTCCTGAATTGGCCTAAAAGATTCAATTGAATGTAGAAAACACCACGAGAGCATTTACACTCACCTGACAGCAAGGCTAGGGATTGGGGTGGGCTTCAAAGTACTACAGTGATTCTGTCCACATGCCAATCAAGCCATCATGTAATGACCTGTGTTTATGTTACATTATATGTTTCATATATAACATTTTCTGTTCCACTATGTTACAATGAGTTTGTGAGATTTCTAACAAAGGAAGGAGGGAGAAAATCCAAATTCAACCATTAAATCTGGCCTGGGATTAACACACACACAAAAATATGACCCTGATTTTCCTGTGTTGAGTTTTATGCAGTGTAGCATAAAACTATGTTTAGCTAGTTCCCCACTCCCTGCCTTCATTTCAACCAAACATTGCATGCTCACACTTCACCATATGTATGCTTATTCCAAGGCACCTTTTAAGGTGCCTGCAATTGGTATAGCAAGTGTCAGAGCACAGGTTTAATGGTCTGACTTCAAAATTAGACCTATTCTTCATGCACTGTGCATTCACCCGCTTCCAAAAGGGAGCTACTACCCTTAATCAGTCCTTTTCTTCAGGTTGTCATCGTGTCTTCTTCAATCTGTCCTAGTGTTCTTGCTCAGGTGCTGGCATTTATAGACTCCTGGCAAGCTCACAAATCCTGTCTCTACCACCCAGCAGGGTGAGCATTGTCTTCAACAGGCGAGGGCAAGGCAGGCAGCAGCACGGTCCTTCTTTCCACAGCCTGTGGATGGGTCAGGTGTTACTGAGAATTAATGCAGTGGGGGGATGTGAAGCTGGCATCTGAATCTTTCTTTGCTTTATGACTCTCTGCTCTTCCATTAGAAAACCACAGTTAGTCACTTCCCCTGGGAAGAGCCCACTGCCCTCCAAGGAAATTGCTGTGCTCTGGAAGTCTACATGAATATTGGCTTCTGATGCCAGCGTGCCCTTCTGGGGCTATAGATACATGGTAAAGTGGCAAAGGCTTTTGTGCATTACGTGGCAAATCCAGAGGACTATCATAGAACTACTGTCCCAGGCTCTTCCCTACACAGCTCTTTTACAGAGCCATGCAGGCACTGAATCAGATGCTTTTGGAAAAATCTTGGACAAATGGAGACCGTTTGATCCAGCGATATCAGCTTTGCACTAATTCCTCCCCCTGGAGGAACTGCTAAATGAGCAGGGCAACCAAAGGCAGTGCCTGACAATTCCAGCACAAAGCCAGCATCCAGTGGAAGAGGAGGACCCTGCCCCATACATACTGCCCCATCCCCCCTCTCCCTTAACTGACCATACTGGTGGCAGTTGGGCTCCATCTGTGCTGCAGCCTTAGCGGGCTGTGCGTTTCCTCTCCATGCTCCATGAAATTAGGAAGGCAGTTTTACTTCTGTCTCCAATTGCCAGCACCAAGATGCTTTTTTGCATCTGATGCCTCTCCGCGTGCCGAACACAGAGCACGTTCTCCTGGATCGCGCCCCAGTTTCTTCCTGTGCCATCCACCACCCACCTCTGCTCGCGCTGGCTGCCTTCTGCACTGCGTGGGGAAGGACAACATATGCTCCAGAATCAGGAGCATCTCCCCTCCAAAATTTGGGATGGATGGTTGGCCAGCTGCAGCGTGACAGCCGACAGACAGAAGGCAGCTCATGCGTAGGACCTAAGGGTAAGGAGAACTCCACATGCCAAATCCGCCAAGGTCTGGGTGTGCTCCTGGCAAGGTTTGATGCTGGGCCAGAACTGCTGTTGCTCCAGTTCCCTGGCTGCTCTGTGTGCTCACATCCCCAGGGAAAAACGTGATGAGGCTCCATCTTTAGGAATGATGAGCCCTGAAGCTGGGGTTTTCACCTTGTGCTGCCCATCACCTTGGACAGGAGCATACGCCGCTTCCTGAGGTGACAATGAGGAATGTGGGTCCCAAGCAGTGGGATCACGGTGCAGAACATCAGGGCTGACATCCCCTGGCCCTGGGAAGGAGGCCAGTGCACCTCTTGAATCTGAATTTAAGGCTCTAGGCTGCCAGGATTTTGTTAAATAGTTCTCATTCTCTATGTGCCAGACCAGATCTTGCACTTTGAACATATCACTCTAAGCTACTGACAACAGGGTTCAATGAGCTGAACCTGAAGGATCAAACTCTGCCCAGTATGTAAAGTCTGAGCTCAGGCAGCAGGCTGGGCTTTAAAGGAAGGAAATCTCATACTTATTCATGATTTAATTAAGAGAGATCAGGCTTTTCAGCCTGGTTTGAGTGAAACATGAAAACAAATACATAGATAAGGCTATCGTTCCTCAGCTCAGCCCCATGCTTCTGAACAAAACGTAGCCGTTCCAGATATTCCGGATAGAGTGATTTAATCCACCACTGGGGTCAGACCCTTCTTTTCCATACAGGGATTCAGAACGTGGTACTGCAGGTTTGAAACCTGAACACCAAATAAAAGACACATGAAAAGCAAAAAGCCTTCACTGAATTTTTTGTTCAAGCCTTGTTTGAACACAAATCTTCCTGCACTCTGGGTTTTATTCATTAAAGTAAAGCACACAAAATAACTCTCACCTACTATTATTAATCATAAGGATTTGCTCAGGAAAATAAATATACTTGGGCTTTCAGAACAAATCAATTCAGAGAAAGGGAATATTTTGGCTGTGATGGCAGCCCAGATAAGGGTAAAAACAAACATCTTTGCTGCTGCTAGTTTGCAGCTGACTCCGAGATGGACTGTGGTGATGTGTGATGCTATTTTTACACGGCAATTGTTTAATCACTTCTGTTCCCCTGGGCTGAGGCTAAAAATGATGCCTCCAGAGCACTTTATCTACGAGCAGGTAGAAATAATTTGATCACCTCCTTTATGGCTGCAGAGGAGATGAAGCTGTACAAAGCACCCACAACACATTTCACAAAGGATCTAACTATTGAACGGAAGTGAGAGCGCGTTGATCATGACATCCAAGTGGCATAATGTCACCAAGGGATCTTCTAGGAAATAGATCATCATCACCTCCAACAGAAAAGGCAATAGCTTCCCTCAAACTGTACATTCTTTTCTGGCTTTTTTTTTTTTTGTTGTTTTTTTATTTTGTTTTCTGCAGAGTTAACTCTTGGGGCTCAGGTAGCCCCTTTACATGAAAAGCACAGATTATTCTGAAGGACAGATGTATTGGGTGTAAGCATTTCAAGTGTGGGTATTTCTGAAATTGTTAATTGGTCTGCTATTGGATTGTCCTAGTCAACAGCTCTGTTGAGGACTTCTACCAAGGGAAGCAGAATTAAACACAGATGGACTCTCCAGGAAGAAAAAGTTATATTCTCACCAGCAAGAACTGAACCATAGCCTCCTCAGAAGGCTTCACAAATGAAGAGTGACCACAGCTGTATACCTAGACTTTTAGACCACACCTGCATCTCACTTGTAACACAGAAACAATTCCCATTATTCATGTTAGAAGCAGTGACTCTGGCAGAAAAACATTTGTTTCAGCAAACTGATGACATTTCCTTGGTCCAACTGTGATGTAACTGTGTAAATCAGCAGCATTATGCAAAAGAGAAACTTGACCTAATAGAGCAAACACTTAAACCTCCAGCACATAGAGTAATAGCCCAGCTTCCCAGATGTCAATGGGAATTTTACTATTGACTTCCATCAGGCCAGGATCTCACCCATATCTGCATAGATGATGAATAGCTCCCCTGCCTTTCAATATCCTCTCTGGCTAACAATAAATTATCTCTGCCAGTGATTACTTTTAAGATGTAGCCATAAAAATGCTTGTGAAAAGCAAATAGTTTTGCCTTTGGGACAGACTATATTAAAGGAAGTGCTGGATATTTTTGAAATTTTCCCCAGATGGATTGTCACAGGGCACTGCAAGATCCTCCTGCCTTCACTTCAAATAATTCCAGCATCTTGTCCTGCTATAACGTTATCCTGGTAGATTTTCTTGTATTTTCTTTTTTTTCTTTTCTCTTTTTTTTTATCAGCAAGAAGGAATTAAGCTTCCTAACAAAGTGTATATAATATGAGTATTTGTTAAATGGGTTTGCCTGCTTCCTAGTTTATGGGTTTGCAGAGATACTTCTGTTTACTTTGAGAAAAATACATAAATACAGTCCCTGGCATGTAGTGGGGCTTTTCATTGCATACAAAAGTACCCCTAAGAAAAGCTGATGGGGAGGGAATCTGTTATTGTAATATTTTTCTTGCATAAACATGTACCCCTAAGAAAAAGTGGTTGATACAAGTTGATGGTAGGAATCTGTAATTTTATTTTCATCATCTTATAGTAGTGGCCAAGTGCCAGCTTTGGGATGTAAGTCACTAGAAAGAAAAAGCCTTACTGGTGAAGTATATAAGCTTTGATTTTGAAAGCTGCAGGACCCCTTCATTCAATAATCTTTCCGTGGGTCACAGGCTATTTAACACTTCTTTTGGTCAGATAAGTCATTCCAAATCCTGCCTCTCCTTTCCCTGTTTTCTTGATTTAAATAAGTTTTGAAGATAAGCTGGAGAAGGCTTCCACCTGGACCACTATACCCAGCTTGCTAGGCTGCCAGTGAGTTTCTCTTTACTATTAATTTCCTAGGTTACCTTTCTGTCTTTTTTTCACCCCCTGTATCATTTGCTTAGTCTTCTTCAAGCTCCTGAATTCTTATTCAGAGGAAGGGCACAGGGTTACCGGTGTACACAAAGCTTCTGCATGTATTAGAATAGCCCAAGTGTAAATTGCAATGTAAGTGATGTATTCTTGCCTTGTATGTTATATTGCAGAAAAATTCAGACTCCTTGGGGACTCCAGCAGCGACTTCCACTTTCTCCACTGAGAAAAATTTACTGCTGCCCTTTGTTTCTTACCTGTTATTTATTTATCCATGAAAAAACTTCCTCTCTCACCCTGCTGCAATTTTCTTTTAAGACTTCCTTGGCAGCAATCCTTGAAAACCCTTTGAAAGTGAAGACGTGGATGTTGAACTGCATCTCTCTCGCATGGAAGAAGAGCAGCCAAGCTCCATTTTTCTACAGGTGGAGAGAAGAGCTGTCATGTTGTCAATCAAAGAAAAAGGGCTGGGGAACAACAGGTCCATGTTCATAACCTCATGATTAGACCTGAAAGTGAAGTCCCAGTATCTCAGACCAGGTCCCCCACAGCCACGGCCATACACGTGTGTTCTGATATCATCTGCCCTTTTTTGCTGCTGTTCCAGTGTTGAACAAAAATTGTGAAGCCCTTGAAGTTATTTTGCACATGTAACTGGCATTGGTTATTACCTAACATTGAGTGCCCTTTCATTTCTGTATGAGTGCACAGCCTGCTGCTGCTTGCTTTGTAGAGGGGCATGTAGCACAGAGCCATGAAAGCGCTTCTCGGGTTATTGAAGTGAGTACCCACATGAACCAGGAGCACTGTAACAAGGGCTCAGTTTATCAGAAAGGCTTTTTGTCTCTCTACTCTTCCCTTTTTCTCCACTACCACTGCCTGTATCCTCAGCCCAGGTAAAGAACATGGCAGAATTTGTACTGCCCAGAGGAGGAGGATACCTATCTTCAGAGGAGAGAGAGAGAGGGGAAGAAGAACAATTGTATTTTGAATTAGAACCACATTTTTCAAGAGGAATCTATCTAAAGCCCCAAGAGGTGATTGTCAAACCATTACAGTGAAGACCTACCTAGCAACCTGATTAAGGAAATTTCTTCCAGAGCTACTCAGTGGCTGTTGCAGAACTTGGGAAGAGAAACAAGCTTCTGAGTGTCCCACTAGATCAGCCATGTCCAAGTGAGCAGAACTTTTTCTCAGTGAGGGTGTCAGAACTCTGGAAGGGGCTGCCCAGGGGGGTTGTGGAGTCTCCATCTCTGGAGACACTCAAGACCCGCCTGGATCTGTTCCT
>JAOEGS010000329.1:5497-24512 GCA_025447755.1 Corythornis vintsioides
ACAGAGATTTACTGGAGAGAGTCCAATGCAGGGCCACCAAGATGATTAGGGGAATGGAGCATCTCCCTTATGAGGAGGAGGCTGAGAGAGCTGGGGCTCTTGAGCCTGGAGAAGAGGAGACTGAGGGGGGACCTCATCAATGTCTATGAATATGTTAAGGGTGAGTGTATAGAGGATGGAGCCAGACTCTTCTCAATGTCATCCAATGACAGGACAAGAGGTGATGGGAGTCAGTTGGAGCACAAGAGGTTTAGGGTAAACACAAGGAAGAACTTTTTCACAATGAGGGTGACAGAGTTCTGGAACGGGCTGCCCAGGGAGGTTGTGGAGTCTCCTTCTCTGGAGAAGGGAAGACCCACAGTTCCTCTCCATGGTTATCTCTTAATTTGAGATTGAACAGAAATGATCTACAGAAATTCTATAAAAAAGGAACTCTTATGAAATGAGTAATGTTGAGGCTGTTTGGTGAGGTGGGAGTGCAGAAACCTCCTCAGCAATTTTTGAGAGAACCAGATGTGCAGGTTTGTCCTCCTCACCATTCTGCATTGTCACAGTTTTTCTTCTGTTTCACCTTCTGGGCTTCATCTCACTCAGACAGGAACACCTCCATTACCTTAACATTACTGGAGATGACAAGTTTGACTAAATACAAATACTTCTGTAAATTAAGTATTCAATTAAATCTCTGCAAAATAAAGCCTCAAAATATGAAAGACATTTTTACTAGCATTTTGACTATCAGATAAAGCAAAAACAAGGTAAAAGGTATTAATAATTTAAGCTAGTATTTCTCATTTCTATTGAATTGTTAAAGTAAAAATAATCCTTAAGAGTATTTTCAGTAAACACTTGTAATTTCTAGCTAAAGACCCCCCAAACCTCTAAACAAGCTGTACAGTAAAAAACCCTATGTAATTCAAGAGGGAGCACAAGAAGGTGGGAAACGATTGAGGCAACAAAAACATGAAATGGAAATGAGCATCAAAACTAGCAAAATATATTTAAGTAATATCAGAGATACACACAAAAAAATTATCTATTTACAGATCTAAAATGGGTATGTTCAGTAAAAATTCTCCCACAGAAAGGTATTTATAAACAAGAAAATAAACCCATTTACATTGTCTTCAGCTGACAACAGAGGTGCTGCTTTACAGCTAACACAGTGTTCATTATGCTTTTGCACAACAAAGTGAAAACTTATGAAATGAAAAATGTGAAGTAATTATTTCTGGGGAAAAGCTTGAACTGAAGGCTGGAAAACAACAATAACGAGGCATACAAAGCACAAGGAACTGCAAATACCTAACTCTAGTAGTGCAAAACTGAAGAAGAATGGCTTTTTTTCCAAATACTTGTTCAGAAAAAAAATCTACTGTGAATTTGCAGTTCAAATTCCTTTTGTAGAACAGTGCATTTGCTTGTTTCAGCAAGGCTGATACTATACAGGAATTAAACAAAGTCCATATAAAATTACTACCATGATATAAATTTATAACAACCTTTATAACAAAATGTCTCAATATACAGTACAGAGGCAAGCCTTGAAAAAAGTTTTAGACTTTCTCCATCCATACAATTTGTAAGCACATTACCACTGAAAAAAGCCACCCTGTACGTTAACTGGTAGCATATATAACATTCTTTGGAATTAAAGATTTAAATGTATCTTTCAGACATTGCCTGTGTTTCACACAGGGAACAGCAGAGGGATAACTCCTCACTAAGATTAGTTGCTCCTGGTATGTTGACCCTCAGGCACACGGCTGGGGGTGGGTAGAGACCCATGGAGCTGCGGGAGCACCATGAACTGGAGAAAATCTCCACCTGGGAACGTGGGCGAAGGTAGGATGCCTTGATATTAGTCATTGTAGAAGTGCAGAATTAATGCTGTTGAATTCCTGAGGCTTGTCATCCCACAGCCCTGTGTTTACTATGTTTTGAAACACACAAGACAGTTACTTTGTTCGAAAAGGCCTCATTGTTTGAAAGGCTGTAAACATTCGAGTTGAAAACAGCATTTCCATCATGCCTTTGCTGTTTAAAAAAATTACAAAATAAAAAGTAGGAATCCCTTAGCTCATGGAAAAAAAAAATATTTAAAATTCATAAAACTATAGTTCTTTAATTGAAAATACTTAATTTGGCAAGTGTTTAGTTTTGCAAATAATATTTTTGCTGTATTTTTAGCTGACTCTCACAGCAAACTGCTGAGTATCACCTACTTAGAGGAAAAATCTAACCATTTGCTAAGCAAGCTGGAGACTATTTCATAAACAGAGGCAAAGGATCAGCACCAAGTGTTGTGTTTGTTTTGCCCAAAGCTGGCCCATCCCCACACTGCAGAAGGGGTGCTGCTCACATTGCCAGGACAGGTCAGGAGTCTCAGATTTTTCCTGTTCCCCTTGATGTACATAGACAGGGATGATGTCCATACAGTAACAGGTGCAGAGTAAGATTTACCCATTATAAATAGCAGGATGCATTATGGTTGCTATTCAAAGCTTTTCCAAAACAGAAAGTACTAATGTCTTGACTTTCAAATGCTCAAGGGTGACTATCAGGTATTACAGTGTTGTTTTACAGGGACTTTGGTAAAAAATGTCTAGTGCTCATGTTGGAACAGTTTCTGATCCACTCAGATGAACTTTTACTGAAACAGCAGTCAAAATAATGGTGATTTTACCAACCTAATGATTGCTTTACACAATCTTTTTCCTTTGTACTCAAGGGCTGTTGACCAGAAATAGCTGAAAATTACTTCTGCAGAGGCAGCACTGCATTTCTGCAACCTGATGGATGCTCATTCAGCCTAACTTCAGGAATCCAATTTATGTGCTTGAACATAAAAATATACCCAGACCATGCTCCAGGGGATGACCTAGGACAGACAGGCTCTAAGTTGATTCAACAGACATAAGGGATTAGTCTGCTTGACCTCTGGGATGCGAAATCAGTAATAGGCACAACTGCAGGAAAATTAATCCTAAAATACAGTTCAAACAAATCTTCCTCTGGAAATACTTATTTTTCTTTGTTAACAAGCAGTGGAGTACTTCCATGTACATGCAATCTACATGTGCATGGATGCACACGTCTGGCCTTCACATATCTGAATTTAAATGGCATGACTCCTGCCTCAGGCTCCCATGTTCAGAACTTAGGTTGGATACCTGAAGTCGGATGGTGCAATTACCCTCTGTCCTTAGCAAGAGCAGCCACCTCTCCAACCCCTGACAGAGCTGCAATTACAGCATTTATTTAAAGAAGACTCAATGGAGTCTTGGTAGGATATCTCATCTCTTGCTTCTTTTATCCTCTTTTGACTTTATAGAAGGGGATGGAGAAAAGCAAAGCATGGTGAACAGTGGTGTCTTGCTCAACAAAGTCGTGTAATACCTGCTAATGGAGAAACTAAGTGGATATCATTTGTAAATCCTATAAAGTCACAATTTTGAAGCTGGTGGGTGAAAGTTCCTCTGGCTTTGCACTTCTCAAATTAATCACATATTTTATTTTCAGTAGTTACTAACAAGTATCAGTGCTAGCAGATTCCATAACTTAGCTGGTTAAAAAGTTCAGATGGAATTAGAAAAAACATTGATGGAAAAGACTTGTAAGAACTCCTAAAATATTTTCACATATTAAAAAAAAATATTAGTAAATTATATTTTAGACAACTACCAGTTAATGCCTAACATTTTCATTAGAATACTAATGGACACAGACAAAAGTAGACTAGTAGGCCTACTGGATTGCAGATGTATATGCAAAAAAACCCCACCACAAATTGTACTGTCTTAGCTGCTTACTTGTTTCACTCCTTAATTGTCTGTACTGAGAGAATGAGATCAGAAAGCTATGCAGGACCTCTGACTGCAGAGGAAAGCCTTGGATAGGATTTCTAGAGTCCCATTCAGCTCTGTAAGTGGCAGGATTAAGGTGAGGTCTCCCTTGTGGCTGGGAGAACAGAATACTCAGGAATCACTTCTTCCTAAAGTAATAAGCTATTCTTTCTGACAAGCTTTGCTCATGTTTTTAATAGCTAATAACCTCATCGGTCCAATCCTGTAGTCAGCATTTTACAGAATCAAGGTTTTAAGCACAGCAAAGACTTCAGATAAAGATGGAAACAAGGCAACACTTTTATTTCCATTTTTAAACTATGGATTATGTTTTTAAATTCCTTGGCGTTTTACTTTTTTGCTTCTGGGTTGCTTTTCAAAATACAAATTAGTAAGAGTCTGGAAAAGACAGAACCACCCTAAAAGCTGAAGGAAAAATTCTCAGTGCACTTTTTATTTCATGTATGAATTAACTACTGGGACTATTTAAAACAACAACAAAAAATCTCCAGCAAGATACTGAACTTTGAAAGTAACACTGAAAGTTTTTAGAACTGCACTTCTGAAAACATTGTCCAAGCAGCATCAGAGCATTAAAGGGTTGTCATATTTCCCTGTTTTCTGCGGCAAAGTTCCAGTGATGGCAGTATAAAACTAAGGCAGGGGCTGAAGATGTAAAACCAAACCAAAGTAAACATTCTTAGTAGCTACTGACCTACAATGGCTATTCGATTTTCTGTTTTTCTGTCTCAGTGCTGTTTTAGAATACCCTTGACCCTATCATATTATTTCAAGGACACAGAAATTAATGCATGTATTAGAGGTTGGTTCCTTTCCTGTATTTGAACCTTATAGTGGCTAGAAATGACAAGCAAGCACACTGTAACATTCACAGGAGCTGCTGTCCACCCAACCTGGTGACTCTGAACAAAGGCTGCTTTAAGTAACACATATGAACACATGAACTGTCTCCAAAATGCACAGCCATATTAAGTAACTCTCTTATGTATGTACAGCAGTAACAAAACCCAAACCTCATAGTCCTACCCTCTTCTATTTAAGATGCTGCTTCTAACTCTTGTGTAAACTGTAGCTGCTCAAAGAGGTGACTAAAGTGAGTGTAGCGGATTTGTTCAGAGAAAAAATAATCATATAAAAAGTTGTAATTATGGTAATGTGAGAAAGTTCCCAGAGCTCTCATTTCTCTTTGGTTGCTAATTAGGATTTGACGAGTTTGAAACCCTGTCCTGTGTCCAGCACTGTGGGAAGAAACCAACTCATTTTCAGTCTTTTCAAGCACCTAAAGCACACTTTACAGACCCAGAACAGATTGAGCCCACAAAACCAGTTTGCCAAATGTACTAAGGGATAGGTGATGCGTGGGAAGTACATCATCCAGTGTTTGGCCACATCGCTCCCCGTTGGCAAATGCAGAGTGTAGTCACTCCAGTGTTTTGACACACCGTACGCCGCTCTTACTGGGCGTCCTTTCTCGGACCAGCTGATCTTGCTGTCGGGGTTACAGTTGTACTCAACCCATTGCCTGGTGAAGTCACCAAGCTGTGGAGGGTCTGCTTCCTCGATGTCTACAACCCTGGCCATTTCCGCTCCTTGCACGGCAACATACTGGTCATTTACTTTTCTTACTTCTTTAACCCAAGGCTGAGAGTTCTCACAGTCTAAAACTATGATGAGTCGAGAGCAGAAAGTGCCGTTCTTTTCTCTCCACCACTCCAACAGTGTGTCAAGTCTTAGAGCATCACCCCCTGCCACAAGGAAAAAGGAAAAAAAAAAGACAATATTGTGACAAAGAAACAGAAACCTCTGTAGATGTTTGACAGCAGGTTCCAAGAATCCCTTATTTTAACAACCTGGTCAGATATAACAGAAGATCCTCCCTGTTTGTAGATGTTACACATCTACAGAGATGTTTTAACTGATTCCACCTGACTTGCTGTGGCAGATGGGGTCATTAACTCACTGTTGATTAAAAAAAATAATAATAAAAGAAACAAAACCAAAACAAAATAGCAGGGGTGTGGGGTGTGAAAATTCTCACAATGAAAGAAATCACAGCCTGTTAAAGAAATCTGGAAATAGCTAAACAGGAAAGGAAACCTGAGACAGTTTATTTTGTATTAAATCTTAGTAATTTTAAGGAAAAAAAATATTTAAAATAGTTTAAAAACCATTAAATGTGGTTTTATTAATATTAAAATTGATACTCTTTTAAGAAAAGCAGAGAACTTTAGAACACAATACATGTTAACTTTGGAAGCACAGTGAGAAAGCCAACTAAAGGCACAACCATGGGATTGGCTCAAAAAATTTAAGTGACTAGAAATGAGATTCAGTCTATAGATACAATTGCCTTCAGAGCCTCAAGAAAAATAAAATTGGTATGGATTTACAACTTGATGAATCAAAAATCACATAGGAAATAAATATAGTAGAAAAATTCCTATCAGCTCAGAAAACACTTGGAACTAGAGTGTCCAGCTTCTCATATTCCATTTCAGTTCTTGCTCCAACAATGCTTCAGAAGAGCAAAAGTAAGCAAATCAAGTTACCAAGAGTGGGGAATTATTTTGCTTAAGTGTGCTGGACACTGCAGGGTTGACATAGCTTTGAAAAGCAGTCTACTAAAATGCCTAAGGAAAACATCTTGCCAACAAGTGAATAAATTTCCATTGGCTCCCATACTGACTATTAATGTGAAGGACTGATAAGTCTAGGTGCTGGCAGGTCAGAGCTATGATACATATTGACAACAAAAACATTCAAGTTTGCAAGTGTCAACTTGTAATTTCTTTTTTAAAATGAAGCCTTTTAGTAGAAAGGTAGAAAAATAAAATCAACTGCATCTGAATTATTTAGTGATTTTCATTGTGGAATAGAAGCACATTTAGCAGTATTTAAAATCTTGATAGTCAGAATTTAACTGCACAGATGAATCTCAAACATAAGTGTTGAAATATACAGCTCTTCCATTTCTATCTGTAAGGGGTGACAAAAAAGTTCTTTAGATTAATAGCTCAGAGTTAAAGCTTTGAGTATGCCATTGCATTTAAAGATAAAGCAAAATTACAGGGCTACTACAAATTTATCAAAAAATAAATGCAAATGTGGATAATTTAGCACCAAAGAAAATCTTAAAATACAAAACTACAGCAATGACTTGTCTTGGTACGTGATTGTCAAATTGCTGTATTTACAGAAGAGACTTTATAGTCTGGTTTAATACCTTGTCATAGGCATGGCATAGACTTCACTATTTCCAGCCCTTTACATAGAAGCTTGTAGTACTGAGGCTATACTGTGCCCACAATGGTCACAAGGTCTAGGATTTCAACAAAAACAACGTACACCTGCCCCCTCTTTCTTTTACTAATTGTAGCTTTTACAAAAAACAGCACATCTTAAGGATGTGCAGTCCTTAAAAACAGCCTAGCTGACAATGAATATTGTATAATTCACTCAGAATTAGGTGTGTTGGCTCCACCATGTCCAGGAAAGGGGAAGAGATTATGCCTGTTCATTTCTCAAAATACAAGGGGAATTTGTTTATAGAGCAACGTGATCATTTTCTGGGAAATCAGTGTTCTTTAAAGTTATCTTGTTTACTTGTAAGGGGAATAAGAAATAATTTTAAACTTCTAAGTGTACTTTGGGGCCAACAATATCTAGACAATTTTGAGAATTAAAAAAACAGCTGCAAATGGATTTTTATCCAAGTGTCCAAATACTTAAAATGACACAGAAGTTCATACAGTAACATACCTGACTTGTCATACAGAGCAAGGTAAGGAAAGAGCAGCTTCTTTAGATCAACTGAAAACCTACCAAAGGGGCTTTGGAATTTCTCTGTTCTCTCCACTAGCAGAGGTGGTCAGCCTGCAGCCCTCCCTGTTTTGAAGATTCCTTGTAGCCTCTGTATCTCCTAACAGCCATGCTCTGTCTGTTACACCCTTTACTTGCTTCCTTTTTTTCTGCCAGCAGCTTGTGTGAACCTGTTCTCCAAAGACCGGTAGCTCTTTGCCATTCTTGACTATCCAATAAAAAGTGTGACCAAATCTTCAAAGTTTTGCAATAGAGTATGATTTTTTTTTAAAGAAAAAAATTAACTGATGTGAAAAGGTTATCAATACCAAAACTATTAATAAAAAAAAAAATCCCCAAACCAGTTACCTGCCAGTGCCCATTCGCCAGTGCCATGTGAGTGGCCACTGTAATATAAAATGTAGGTGTCATGTCTGGGTCCATCTGCTGTGCGAAGCTCAAGGAACGACTTGATCTTGGAGTGGAGGGTATCAAAGGTCATTCCGCTTGTAGAATAGTCACAACCGTAGGTCTCAATCATGTGATATGCAAAGAATCTTTGGATGGCATTAAGCATGCCAGTAGACCTCAGATTTAGCTCCTGCACATGCTCAGGTGGAAGAAGAGTTGGTTGGCCATCAGGACTGTAAAGAAGAAAACCAGCTATGATTATGATGTAGAATTCTTTTATGCTTAGTTGACTTCTAGCAATTGGTGATTTTTACCTTGAGCTTATTTTCTTCAATACAGAAGTATTGCTGTTCTAAATTCAAATTGACTTGAAATATACAGTTTATAAACAAAGTATCATACAAGTGACAGACCACTATCTTCCCTCCCTTTGCCACATTTCTTCAAAGCACAGTCCTTCCTCTAGCCCATGCTACTGCTATTTTGTTTTTTAAGTCTACATATTGTCACAATTAATGACTAGCTAAGTTATTTGGTCTTGCAAGACACCCAGTTACGGGAGTGCTGTTCAGAATATACTTTTAGAAAAATAAATGCATTTATTCCTCTTTAGCCAATATAATAATGGTAACAATAAGGAGCATGACTGACAGATGTACCAAACTGGCCTGATTTATGCTTAGTTACCGAGATGGAGAGGTTTTGCGGGTGAAAGTATGAAGATGGTCTTACTCTACTAATACAGAAAAATCCTGGAATCATTTTAAGTTGGAAAAGACCTTTAAGATTATTAAGTCCAGCTGTTAACCCAGCAGTGCCAGATGACCACTAAACCATGTCACTAAACACCACACCTACAAGTCTTTCAAATACCTCAAGGGATGATGACTCAACTGGTGGATTGTGGCTCACTTCCCTAGA
This sequence comes from Corythornis vintsioides, assembly GCA_025447755.1. NCBI lineage: Eukaryota > Metazoa > Chordata > Aves > Coraciiformes > Alcedinidae > Corythornis > Corythornis vintsioides. The sequence continues at coordinate 14,494 of JAOEGS010000329.1, forward strand.
CGGCCTGTTCCAGTGCTTTGTGCAAATAAATTTTTCCTAATATGCAAAACATGCCCCCTGACACAACTTGATGCTGTTTCCTCTTGTCCTATCATTTGTAACATGGGAGAACAGATTGGCCTCCAACTCACTACAACCTCCTTTCAGGTAGTTTCAGAGTGTTAAGGTCTCCCTTCAGCCTCCTCTTCTCCAGGCTAAATGTTCCCAGTTCCCTCAACTGTTCCTAATAAGATTTGTGCTCGTAATCCTTCACCAGCTTTGTTGCTCTTCTTTGAACATGCTCCAGCAGCTCAATGTCTTTCTTGTAGCGAGGAGCCCAAAACTGAACACAGTATTGGAGGTGTGGCCTCACCACACATCCAATACAGGGGCATCATCACTTCCCTACTCCTGCTGGCCACACTATTTCTGATACAGGCCAGGATGCCATTGGCTTTCTTGGCCAGCTGGGTACACTGCTGGCTCACGTTGAGCTGACTGTTGATCAGCACCCTAAAGTCCTTTTCTGCCATGCAGCTTTCTGGTCACTCTTCCCCAAGGCTGTGGCATTACCTGGGGTTGTTATGACCCAAGTGCAGGACCAGGCACCTGGCCTTGTTGAACTTCACACAACTGATCTCGGTCAATTGATCCAGCTTGTCCAGATCCCTCTGCAGAGCCTCTTTACCTTCAAGCAGATCAACACTCCTGCCTAACTTGGTGTCATCTGCAGACTTACTGTGGGTGTCTTTGATCGCCTCATCTGCATCACTGTTAAAGATATTAAATGGAACAGGCCCCAGTACTAAGCCCTGGGGAACACCACATGTGACTGGCCACCAACAGGATTTAACTCCATTCACCACACAATTCTTAGGAACTGTCTATCCAACCAGTTCTTTATCCATCAAAGCATACACCCATCCAATCTGGGAGCAGACAGTTTCTTTGGGAGAAGGCTATGGTGTCAAAGGCTTTAATAAAACCGAGGTAGATAACATCTACAGCCTTTCCTTCAGCCACTAAGCAGGTCGCCTTGTCACACAAGAAGATCAGGTTAGTCAAGCAGTACCCACCTTCGATAAATGTACACTGACTGGGTCTGATCACTTGGTCTGCCCTGTACATGCTGTGTGATGGTATTCAAGATGATCCACTGTGTAACTTTCCCTGATACTGAGGTCAAACTGACAGGCCTGTAGTTCCCCAGATCTTCCTTTTGGCCCTTCTTGTAGATGGGTGTCACATTTGCTAACCTCCAGTCAACTGGAACCTCCCCAGTTAGCCAGGACTGCTGGTAAATGATGGAAAGTGGCTTGGTGAGTACTTCCACCGTCTCCTTCAGTACCCTTGCACAGATCTCATTTGGCCCCACAGACTTGTGTTAGATTAAGTTGTGTAGCAGGTCACTGACCATTTCCTCTTGGATTGTTGGGGCTTCACTCTGCTCCCTTTCTTCCTGTTCAGGGGGCTGGGCACTCAGAAGACAACTGGCTTTACAATTAAAGACTGAGTCAAAAAAGGCATTCAGTACCTCAGTCTTTTCCTTATCTCTAGTCACAGTATTTTCCCCCACATCCAATAAAGGATGGAGATTCTCTTTAATCCTCTTTTAGTTGCTAATGTATTTATAAAAAGATTTTTTAAATTATTTTTTACAGCAGTAGTGAGATTTAAGTGCTAGTTGGGCTTTGGCCCTTCTAATTTTCTCCCTAAATAACCTCACAACATCCCCGTAGTCCTCATGAGCCTTCTTTCATAGGACATAAACCTTCCTTTTCTGACTGAGTTCCAGCCAAAGCTCCATCTTCAGCCAGGCTGGTCTTCTTCCCCCATGCTCATCTTTCAGCGCACTGGGACAGCCTGCTCCTGAGCCTTTAAGATTTCCATCATGAAGAACGGAAAGACTTCCCTGTGAGGTGTCAGTTCTACTGACCCCCACTCCTTTCTTCTAGAACTGAAAACTATTTCATTATTGCTATGCCCACTACAGCCTCCAACCTTCACATCACTCACAAGTCCTTCTCTGCAAACAACAGGTCCAGTGGGTGCCTTCCCTAGTTGACTCTCTCACCAGCTGTGTCAGGACATTATATTCTGCACACTCCAGGAGCCTCCTGAATTGTTTCCTCTCTGCTGTATTGTATTTACAGTAGGTATCTGGTAAGTTCAAGTCCCTCATGAAAACAAGAGCTAGTGATTGTGAAGCTTTTTCCAGCTCCTTACAGAATACTTTGTCTGCCTCTTCATCTTGGCTGGGTGGTTTATAACAGACTCCCACCATGATATCTGCCTTGTTGGCCTTCCCCCTGATTCTTACGCACAAAAACTCAACCCTACTTTTACCATCATTAAGATCTAGGCAACCAAAACATACAGGGCTACATATGATTTCTGCTTTTTTAATTTATATATATATATATATAAAATTTATACATATATATGCATATATGTAAGGTTTTTGGTTATGTTGTTGTTGGTTTTGTTGGGGCTTTTTTTGCAAGTCAGTGTGTAAAACTATCTGGTTTCTTTATTGGTCTAGCTAATTACATTTTGTAAGACCTCACCTCTCTTGTGCCTCCCTGAAAACTAATGTTCCACTACCACAGTTACACTGAGTAAACCATCACTACTGCTCATCTCAGCAAGTGAAGATTGGGCTCTTCAAAGGAACAGCCAATAAGGAAGTCTAGTTCTGTCAAGTCCTAAACAGTTCCTCAAGAGTAACTCATCACTCAAAAATCAGAGCGAACTGCCAGAGCTAGAAGAATAGAATATATAAGAAAAAGTTGCTATAGAAACAAAAGTAATTTATATTGTAATGTAAATTTTAGTTTTTTTTTTTTTAATCCCTAACAATAATTAACTACGTGGATCTTTTTACGAGTGAACAGCTGATGACTGTTGATGAGTTTTTACAGTATTTTATGTTATTCAAGATACAGTGATCCAAGATCAGCACACTATCTTCTGTTTGCCAGTTCATTCTTTTCCCTATCCACTGAATCCATTACACATACTCAAGCTGGGCAGTTTTCTTAAATTGAGTGGTTCTATTTAAGCCTCTCATTTCAAATTACTACTCTGTTTCTCTTGTAAATTAAATAGATAACTTACATAATTCTTGTTTATCTTAAAAAAAACCCACACAATTTTAATTAATGGCTGAAGGAGCACTTGTAAGTTCAAAGCTTATAAGGAAAACACACAAATGGGCAAATAGTAACAGTAGAATCCTTTCCCCCATGATAACATTTACACCAGAACAAAAATCAGCTGTAAATTCACAATACCAATAACTGTCATGTAGTCCACTTGCAAACCTAATTTCAGTGTACTTTAAATTTGGACACCATCTCATTTAATAGAATTCTAAATTGTTCTGAACTGCTTTGTTTGCTTTATTAAATCTTTTCATGTAAAATATCTGCATTCAGTCAAATGCTCCAATACTCCTTTGTGTGCAATATGGACTGTCGAATCTGCATATGCATGACTGGTGCATAAAGCATTCACTGCCTTTCTAAAAACAAATTAAATAGATGTTACAAGTTGGAGTTGGCATTACTTGTTCTTTTTGGAGGTGAGGAAAAGAAAAAAATACAAAATCTGCCATTATTTATCTGTATTTAATTACTGAAAAACACAAGCAATGGCACTACATTGCCTCTGTGGGCGAACAGTGCACTTACACAACTGTGAAGCTGAAAAATATGGTCACTATACCTGCAAAAGTTGGTGGGAATCACAACAGCATACCCAACACATGTTCCTCCCAAGCAGTTTCCCAGCTCATGGAAAAGCCCATGAGCCATGGACTCCAGTGGTAAAATGATGAGAAATACACTCATGAAGATCCCATTGGTTGGCTAAAAAGAAAATACAGAGATTTAGGTATTGTATGAAAAGTCCTTCTGCTCCATGGTTATGGTTTTGTGAATAGAGTCCTGTGTCCAGTTCTGGGCTACCCAGTTGGAGAGAGACAGGAATACTGGAGCAAGTCCAACAAAGGGCTGCAAAGATGATGAAGGGACTAGATCATCTTTCTTAAAAGGAAAAGCTGAGAGACTTGAGTCTGTTTAGCCTGTAGAAGACGGAGAGAGGATTTTATAAATGTTTATAAATATCTAAAGGACCAATGTAGTGTCAAGAGAATGGGATCAGTTTCTTTTCAGTGATCCCCAGCAACAGGACAAGGGGCAATGGACACAAACTAGAACATGGGAAGTTCCATATAAACATAAGGAAAATTTTACTGTGAGGGTGACAGAACACTGGAACAGGCTGCCCAGAGAGGTTGTGGAGTCTCCTTCTCTGGAGACTTTCAAAACCCACCTGGATGCAGTCCTGAGCAACATGCTCTAGGTGAACTTGCTTTGGAAAGGGGGTTGGACTAGATGATTTACAGAGGTTCCTGTCAAACTCTACTATCCTGTGATTCAGTGAATAATTCTGTGTTTGATCACACATAATTGGGTCCTGAAACAAGCGTGTTACTTATGGATAACATATACTTATTTTTCCACATATTACACAGTGAAGTACTGTAAAGACAAATGAAAGGCTTGAGGAGAAAGTGGCTAGTAAAACGGAACCACTCCTCTGAAAGGAATGCATTTGAAAACACCAAAAGCACAGGGCTTTGGTTTAAAAGCCCTAATCATAGTATAACTTTATCCATTTAACCAGGAAAATCAAATGCCATAAAATTATTTATGTGCCTAAAATAAATTTATCTGTAAATATCTGCAGGATCAGGCCTTAATTAGCAAAGAATAACACATAACATTATGTATCTAGCGTGAGACAATAGCATACTATGTTGCATACTATGTTTCATCATTAAAAACATACATTTAACTGTTCTTGCTTTTTAGTATCAAGAGTTGTAAAATACTCTTTGTAGAATACTATGTGCCACACAAAAGGTGATTTCTCAAAACATCTTTGAACATTACTACAATTAAGATGCCAATTTCCTATCAGCTACATAATTAGCAGATGAGAAGGGCCATCCACTATGGGACTGTAGCATTCACACAGCTAATATCCTGAATTGAGCTTTCCAGTTTTGAACATCGGTATATAGATTATTTCTGTAATAAAAAAACCCAAACCAACCCAAAACAACAAATCAAGCAAACCCAGAAGTTTCAAAAGCGAAATTTTAACCACTTATACTAATAAAATAAAAATGGACTTCTGAAATTGAGCTGTCAGTGAGAGGCAGAACAGATACTGATTCATTTAAATTACTTTAATACGACGTGAATGGGTTTAATGAGGCATTAAATGCTTTATGAAAGCATTTCATGAAAGAAATGGTATTATAATACATAATTAACAAAGAACTTTAATATCTATGCTGCAGTTATTAAATATTAGGCTGCTGTGTAGCAAAGGAAATAAATTGATAGCTACAGATTTCTGTCTTAAGTCCTGTGGCCCCTGGTCACATCTATGTTTCACTTGGCTTCTTTGCATAATGTTACAAAACATACAAAATGTTTTTCAAAAAATATGAATATTGCCTTACTGCTTACCACTTTGTCTTTTGATGTGGACTAGTAGTTCAGCTTAACATATGGACAAAATTATTAGTAATTTGGAAAATGAGTTATACTGAAAAAAAATGACACCTAAACCAAGTCAGTTCTTATTGTTGTTACTCAACCATATCCAGTTGTTAAACAGATAAATATTACACCAGTTAATTTGAAAGAATAGCTTTACTCATCTAATGTGCTCCCCCCACAAGGGAAAATACTGTTTGTTACCTGTCCTGGTTTAAAAAAGTGTCCCATTACACTTCTGATGGAATGACCTCACACTATGTGCCCTTGAAAAGGTGACAACTACACTCCTGGGCACAAATAAACACTAGAATCTGATATGAAGTGATAATTAACTGATAGCAGTATTCTCAAATAACTGGTAACTAACTGACAGCATTTTTCTCTAATTCAACATCTGAAACCACTACAAAACTATATCCAGCTCCTGCTACACCTTACACAATTCATGACAAATGAAAAATTTATTTAGTTTCTAGCTCTCAAGGACATGAGGACTTAACACTGAGCAGACATCAAAATCATTTCAGAACAAGCACAAAGAGCTTCCCTTTACCCACAACCCTACACATTTTATCACAAAGTGCAATTAATATGCTCATCAATTTGCTACAAAACTGGTTCTGATATCACCCGTCCATTAAAAAGTGGTAATTCTGGTATTAATATTGCAATCCAATTTCCTCTGGTATAATGGAATTTGATGGTGGCATTTTAAAATACCTAACCTTTAAGAACTTGAAATAGCAAAAAATAATACCTTAATTAGGTTAGCAATTATAGTAAATCTAAAGATAGGTTCTTCTTTTAAGATAACAGCTAAGATGCCAGGTGGAGTCTGTCAGTGCTTTACTAAATCCAAAAGATTTGATGACTGGTCCTTAGTGGAGCAGATGGCCATGGATGCATAGAGAGAGATAGAAAGGGATTTTGTTCTTTCATCTGTTCAACCCATTTTCATTCTGCTTTTGACTGCACTGGCAATCTCAGCTTGCAGTACAGCTCTGTACCTCCCAGTGCCTATTGATTCCAGGCAGACTGCTCAATAAACAAACAGAAGACAGGGACCATCTCAGCAATCTTACTGAAAATACAAGAAATCACTTTATCTCATTGCCTTTGGGATTTTTTTGGACTTTGTTATACTAAATGAATATTTAGTGTTCTTCTAAATGGATATTTAGGAAATACAAAGTGTGTTATTTCAAATAATGTAAAAAAGACAAGGAAAAATAAAAATAATTCTTACCTCTGATGACTAAAATGACAGACAATAAAAGATAGATGAGATTCACTAGTAGTATTATCTTTTAACTTTCTTTAGCTTTTCAAGAATCACTTGTTAAACACCAGAACAATTTAAAGGTATTTTACGATTTTGCAAGTGGAACAATTCTGCACCAATGGAGTGTTACTGACACGTCACTGACAAAAAAACAGATGAAAAAACAGTAGTTTAAATTGGAAGCCAGCTACAAAGACCTATAGAAGAACTCTTCTGATATAAAACAGAAATACATTTCGAAACGGAAGTCCACTAAGATGATCACAGAACTGCCAAATGGTTGAAGCTGGAAGAGGCCTCTGAAAACTGTCTGGTGCACAAGCAGGGCCACCAAGAGCAGGAGGCTAGGGGCCAGGATCATATGACCTATCATTTAGACCAACAACTAAAGTGTCTTATAAAAAGGTCTTTGTGTATTTATAAGCAAAAATTATGCTCTGCTTTCCATTGTCCAAACTGAATAATATTTACCTATTTTTATCCATATCCAGACACACACATACATGTAATATAAAATCTGCCTAGATTCTCTGCAGTAATTTTGCAAAAGCAAAGAACTATATATGCTCCATTACAGAGAAAGCTCAGGAGAAAACGGGAAAATATTTGATGGATAGCTAATTCCAAATGATAACATTATATATATATTACAGGTAAAGAGAAGCTTAAAGACAAAATTTGTAGTTACAATGCAGATCAGCTACCAGAGGAAACTGCCTTATACAAATTACTGAATTAAAGAATAGTCTTCAGAGAACAATAAATAATCCATTACTTCTGACTATTAAAACAGCCCTGGGAAAATCTTGAAAACAGTTTGAAGAAAATAGTTACCATGTTCACTGGCAGATGGATTTAATGTGTCATGCTTCCCATCCCTGACTAATGTTCTAACCATAGGAAAAGCTATAGTCAATGTGCAAAACCATAAGTGGCTGTCAATTTAAAAACATACTAAATGCTCTTCTCATTATTTTACTTAAAAATCTTAATTCTGAAATTAATGAGACTTTGACAGCAATCTTAACACATGAATCAGATACTTTACAATGAATACTTTCTAAAGAGGAAAAGAAAAACCCAGGAGTGGCATGGCTATTTGAGAAAATATGGACAGAGGCCAGAGGATGCAGCAGGGCCTCCAGGGGAAGAAAAAAAAAAAAAAGAATAAAAGAATAAAACAAAACAAAGCTGGACAAACAAAGCCTGAGGACGACTGGATTAAAAATACAGGTCAAGACGAAAAGCAGGGGAAATGAAGGGGAAAGACTGGATATGATCTGTATTCAAAACAGTCATTTATTCTGTGATATACACAAAAGATAAATACAGATGTTTGTTAGAAAACTTCTTACTATTCAGAAAACAATCCTGTTTTTAGAAAAGTTAAAAGTCATTGTAAATTGAACTTTTAAGAACCACCAGGTAATCACAATACAAAATGAAGACCACAAAATCACTAACTTTCCTTTGCTTTAAAATCCCAATAATTTCCTCTGCAATATTTTCGTCATTTTCTTGGCTTCTGAAAGAAGCGATGCCTGAGTCATTTACATGACTTTTGCTGGATATTGTTCAATCCAAGAGCCTAATTATGGAAAGGCATGTGATGAATTGTTTAGATGACTAAGATGGGAGTTAAAATAAGTCTATTGATCTGGGCAAAATTACTCACACAAAAGACAGATGCAGACCACTTCCTGAAGATTATGCAAGGTATATTTAAATGTATTTCTATCAACAAGCTATCTTTCCATTCCAGCTAAAGCAGGATTTCTTCTCAGAAGCAGACCATGTCCCAGCTGAAACACGCCCCACTGAAAAGCTGTTACTTCACTTTTGAATGCAACCAACTTTAACAAATTACTCCTATATTACTTGTGCTCCCTGAGCTTATTCTCCAGTTTCAGACAGACCTGATGATTGCACCCTTCATTTCAGAGAGAGATTCTGCTTTCAGGAGCTACAGTTCTTCCCAAGCACACACCAAAGCACGGTCTCTGGCTAACAGGACTTAAAGTCTCAGCAGCTCTTTAGGTCTTGATCTTTTATACACTTGAAGTTTAGAAGATGCACAGATATTGCAGTTACTAAACCCATGAAAAGGGCACATATAACTTACCTGTAACAAAGTTTACCATGAAACAGAAACCAAGCCCCTGTCCTCCACCACCCCATTTCTGGCTATAACCTAACATAAACTGCTGAGCTAGATTTTTTTAATATCCTATGGCTAATTGTTTGTAGCTGTTATGAAGTATCTTTCCAAGGCTTAGGTTTTATTCTATTCATTATATAGGAGGTCAAATGGCAGACCATAAAGTGATTTCAAGCCATCTCTCTTATCAAATGCTGTACCATTAAACAAGCTTTCAGTTCATCTTTAAAAGGAGGTAAGCTATGAATAATAAAAAAAAAGCATCACCTTCCAATTGACACTTAAGAGTTTCAAATATAATTAGCACTTACTAAAATGACTCAGTGAAAACTGAAGTTATAAAGCCTGAAAACTGTTAAATCTTACACATACAAAAAAATGTTCTAAATAATTTTGAAAAGATCAAAAGCATTTTCAGGAACTAGTGACTGAGGAATTCGTGGTGTGTTGGTGTAGAAAATTTAAGTTAAAAAAAAAAAAATCCCTAATATACAAACATAAGAGTGGCTCCATTAGGCTGCACCAAAGGTCCATCTACAAGAATGCCCTGTCTCCAAAGAGGCTAAACTGGTGCCTAAAAGAGGCTGTAAGGACAGACTGAGCACATATGCTTTCTGACTACTGTAGCCACTTGTGGCTTGAGGACTTCCTGAGCCAGATGTGGTCTGCATATAGTATTCAAACCTCAGCCAATTTGTTTCCACTAACTAAAAAACCCAAAATGTCCTGCAGGAGGGTAAATTGTGCATCACTGCTTTCTTACTTCTAATTATTTTGAAACCTGACAGAAAAAGTAATACAGAAAACACCAGTTTCCCGCAATCACTATAATAAATGATACATCCATTTATTATAATATATTCTGGCTGGGACTGATAAAGTGTTTCATTTTCTGACAACAGATGAAATAAGACACAGTGATCTTCAAGTCTAACTGCATGCTCTCAAATAGGAATTATTTTATTTGGAGAAAACTGCATTCATAGTGTTAATCTAATTGATCACATAAATACATGATGAAAGA
>JAOEGS010000332.1:0-20075 GCA_025447755.1 Corythornis vintsioides
AAAAAAATCCTTTTTTTTTTTTTTTTTTTTTTTCACAAGCTGAGTCCTAAAGTGCTGTGACAGTCTCAGTTGCACCCAGGCACAAATGATTATTCTCTCTTGACAGACCTGCACAGCTCCCTCCTTGTATTTAACTGCAGTCCCTGTGAGCTGGATCAGAAAAGAGACACTTGATAGCTGCTGTTTCCGTGGTTGAAATATTTGTGAAGTTAGCGCATAATCTGAAAGCAGAAGCTAATAAATTATAGGGTGCTAATTGGGGCCGGAGTGGAGCCGTCAATCATATTATCCTAAACACACAGAGACCCTCATAACCTAAAAAGGCAAGAAAGCCTCCAGGAACAGCTCCCAGTTGTCACTAGCCATGACCTCCACTTCAGAGAGAGCACAGAGAGTCGAGACAGAGAGTTTATTCTGCTAAGAAAATGCAAATCCTGTGTTTAAGAGGGCGCTTGGATTTGGTTTTGTTTTGCCTCTTTGTGAGTGTATTTCCCAGGCTACTTTAGTGTTTTGCTTTGTCACTTATCTTGCCATTCTTTCAATCTTGGAAAAAAAAAAAAAAAAGTGTAAATCAGATAATCTGCAGATTTTATATTTTATTTTTGCATAGTCCTTCGAGTAACAGGCACAAGTTTTTAGTCACAGTCCAGACTTTTCTGCATACAGGCCTTTCTCTTAAAAGCCACCTTCCACTCACATTTCTTTTTTTGCTTCTCATTCCCCAGAGGTATATATACTACTTTGAAGTTGCAGGAGTCTATGAGCTGAATCAAAACACAACTGTGCAAAAACAGCAGCAACAGAACATTTGTAACTCTAGTAACTTTGTCAAAAACTTTTCTTATATTGCTTTAATCGAGATCAAATATTTCACTCATATAATATCAAATGGAATCAAAGAATTCTGAGGAAATTTTTAGCAACAGTTTTCCTCAGAGATTCATTACTATATGGAGACAAGCAGGCATTTCAGAAAGCATTCCCTGGAGAAAAGATCTGAAAAGAATTAGGAGCAACCCAAAACTGAGGAGTGGGAAAACTTGATTTTGGTGGCAATATGACAACTGCAGCAGACCTGACAGCTGAGCTGCAGGGGGTGACACCTGACCCGGTTCTTAGTGACCACCTAAACTTACTGCTGCAAGATCACATGATTAAATGTACAAAGACTCCTAAAAATATTTCTAAATGTGATGGTTTTCCCTCATTTCTGATGTCTGTGTTAATTATTTAATGCCAACCTTGATTACTGCCAAGTAGGGCCAATAGTCCTTTCTCAGCTTGCTTCTGTGCATGGAGGGGATGTTAGCACTAAAGCCAAGAGCCATCTCTGAGTGAAGCAGGGCAGAGAATGTGTTTGACAGCTGACTGTGATTTATCAAGGCCACTAATTTTTTTTTTTAGTAGATTCAGGAGAGGATAACTCTTTAAGCAACAGACTCAATAAATATGGAGTGATACCTCTGTTAAGAAAACCAAGACTATGTCAGCAACCAAAGAGAGAAAAGCATGAAGCTGGTAAGGACCTAACTGGAGAAAACAAGGCCACACTGTGTGAGTAGGTTTCCATCCTTGGGAATGTGATGTCATCACCATAATTTGATTATTTCAAATATAAAAAGGTGTGAAAGAAGAGGAAACTGCAGTTTCTTACTGTACTGCATAGGACAACAATGCTGTTTCAGTGGCTTTAATGAGCACTAAGTGACTTGTACTGTCAGGGAAGAGAGGAAAGAAAAAGAAAGGAGGAAAAAAAAGATCCAGCTATGTCAATAACATTGCAGAAGGAACTGGTATCCAGACAGAAAGTGGCTATTTTTCAGCCCCATTCTTACCATAAAAGATAGAAGGCAGTGATGAGCGTCCTCCAAATGGAAGATGTCACCTGAAGAAGTAGTTAACACATTATAAAAAAGGTTATTTTATACCATGGTATCAGTCATATCACTGGCAATAATGACAATATTTTGGCATCATCACTTGGCTTTGATGCACTGGGTTTCTGGTTATTTATTAGAGTTAAAACATAATGTCAGTTAGAGGTGCCAAGTGTCATTATAAATAGAGCCATGATCGTTTGAAAAATCCACCTGGTATGCAAGCTCCTGCAACTCACTCTGGTGTGTGTATGTAAAAAAAACTTTCAAGAATCAATTAAGTTAAATTATGCATGCATGTGAAGTCATCTAGGTGTGGTGACTACAGAACTGGCATCTTACCCTTTTCTAGATAGGACATGCTACTGGTTAGTAAATGTTACTCATGTTTAAATTATTGAAATGGAAGGGATGTCTCTACAATCATTCAAGCAGCACTAGAAGTGGAAGGAAATATACAGTATTTATCTCTCACTCATGGTCTGGTGAGCATAGTAAAGTGCTGCAATTGCTGTTGTTAGCAAACCTGATTTTTACACCAATTTGTAGATGAAGAAAAAATATTTATATAATTATGAACTGCTTAAATGAGCTCTCCATTTCTATTTCATTTGAAGAAAATGGTCAAGCCCTAAATCTCTTGTTTACCTGTATTAGATCTCCCTTAAGGAACTTTGTTGCTTGATTTCAGTGGGGTTGCACCTTAAAAATGTATAATTCAGTAATTGTTTATAGAACATTTTATTATATACTTTGGCTTGATCTTCAAACATATCAGGGAAAAGTATCTCCCTTCACACAGTCTGATGGAAATTGAGGATGAACATTAAATAGGGAGAGATAAAGCAATGTAAGGAAACTGGACTGTCTAGACTGACAGATCAATCTCTGTGCAACTCAACACTCAAGATGACTGCAAGAATTTAATAGTGAAATAGAGCACCCCAAGCAGTGGACAACCCAGTCCCCCTTCTTCATTTGTTTTCTGGTTTAGAGTTCATAAAAACAGAGCAAGAATTTATGCTACTTTTTCAATATGTAATATCTTGTTTATGCAGAGTGAAGCTAGATTTCAACAGGTTTTTTCTGTTCATGAGCAAGTTGGTCCCTTCTTTGACACAGCATACTGATAGTCCTTTTTTTTGGAAGGATTGTCTGTGTCTGAGGCATGTGTGAGTGTGTAAATTTAATCAACACTACAGTAAAATCACTTGCTGATTACCTGTTTTATTCCCTTAAATATCTCCTGTGACACACCCAAGCTGTAAAATGTATAAAATCAAAATATTTTGGTCTATTGCACATCATTAAGTAGCTTATGATTTTTTTTGGTAATTTTAGTGTTTTTGAGAGTTGCTGGTTTTCTTAATACATCTCTGTAAGCAAGATGATGTGCACAATGTTCTCCTTGGCTTATGTTTTCTTTGGTAGAGCTTTTTCTCTTCTTTCTTCCTTTTCCTTCAAGCAGAGGGAATGAGACTTAACTAAGTTCATCAGAATTGATGCTTCCTTGATCTTGGTTGCCACCTTTGACTAATACCAAATAATTTAAGCCCTCTTCATTCTTTTTCTCCATTACAATGGCTGAAAGAATATTGTCTGAATCCACATATGAAACATCACCATCTGCATTAAAAGAAAAAAAAAACATAAAGACAACATCCCAGTGATATACATGTAGTATTGTGAAGCAAACAAAATCAGACAGCTGTTGGAGAAAGTTGATCCAGTGACTGCATAGAATTGCTGATGATTCTAATTTATTTTCTGCTGTTGATTGTGAGGATTACAGCTTTAAGCAAATCACTTAGGGAAGGCTGGTCATCACCATTCAAACCTCCCCAGGCAGCAATACAGTTATGAATACATTACTTGCTTCTTTTGGTGGTGAAGATAGCCTGCATAAATCCAAAGTTATTTTAATCTGTACCTTTGTGTAACCCTGCTAGTAATACTGCTGAAAAGACCTCTAATATAGGCAATTTTCAACATACTGTATCATTCTATTCTGTCTCTCTACAAAACTTACAATATGATTTTTTTTCTAGAAGCTTGAACTTGGCAATCCAGAGTGTTTTTCACATTTCTAAAAATGTTATATTTTGTCCTGATTTGTTGCTGTTTGCATATACAATTGCCTGAAATCTACTGCGGGGGATATATTAAAAAAAAAAAAAAAAAAAGAAAGAAAGAAAAAAAAAAAAAGTAAAAATTTTTTACTATAGGCTCTAGTTATAATTGATGCTATTTTTTGCATTTCTTTTTTTTGCAACTTGTACCTTCTTTTATTACACTCCCTCCTTATTTTACTTCACAACTGGAAAATTAAACACGTGACAGAGTTATCTGTTCAGAAGAATTGCAAGCATTGTGCTGTTGCACCAGGCAGCATACAATTTATTATGTCACTATAAGCACACACTCCCCCAAGCTATAAAGAAGTTCCAAGTCTGTCCTGCAAGCTAGAGTCCATTAGGAAAGATTATCAGGAAAATTCTGAAGCAGACTTTAGAAAGCTTTTATCAAGATGGGGATTGGGACACAGAGCAAACTGTGGTCACATACCACAGTGACTGACAGCTAAGAAAAATCATTTGATACTCACTTTGTCAGGTCGGGACTATTATGGCAATATTTAGTAATTCAATCCCCACTAAGCCTTTACCAACCAGTGCAGCTCTTCTTTGTATCTGGCTTTTGTTTAATAAAGCTTTTAATGGGAACCCCCAGGGACGAGTTGCTTTGGAAAAGGCACACTGGCAAATACTGCAACAAACTCTTAAGAGAGAAACCTTAAAATAAGGACCCAAGTGAAACTGGGTATTTACAGACCAGACATATGCCGGCTGACCTGCCTAAGTATAGAACACTAGAGGAGCATTCAGATTTGTTTCCTGTATAAGTATCTGGAACTGATGAGGTGATGTTTACACAAATGTGAGTATGAGGTCACTGAGATATTTTTACCAGATATATAGATACATTACTAATTCTTTCCCCAACAGGTCTGAAGAACTACAGAATATATAAAATATTATAATCCTCTTTCAGCCTATGCATCACTGTGTTTCTCATTAGAGAGAAAAAGAGTTAAAAAGTGAAAAAAAAACCAAACCAAAAACCTGCCTTGGTTTTTACTTTTTGAACTTTGGGGACAAAACATATGAGAAAGACTATTGCAGAATATTCTGGAGATGGAGAATATAATGTTGATGACCTTTCTCCTATGACATGACACCTGTAAGCTACACTGACACTTTCACAATGAGATTTTTGACAACAAATGCCCTTTCCCTCATTATTGACATCTCTTAGCGCAGTGTTTAGCACATATAAAAGCTTAGCACCATTCTGTGGTGCAAGCCAAAAAATTTACACAAAGATGTCAGGTTATGTGATACAATGCTTACCTCTCATGTAAGACAGCAAAGCCAGCAGCAAATATTTTTTGTTGTAAGATGGATGGAAACAGAAAATACTGAAAATGAGCAATTGAGGGGGGGGAAAAAAATCATTATACGTTGTGAAATTGCCCCAGAAATGTAAGGGCTAGAAGCACCACTGACGCCATGGGAAGCCATAAGTCAAGGCAAAGAATTCTAAATAATATTTGGAAGCCCCTTCCCAACAGTGTTAAGAATATGAGGGGAGACAGAAGTTGGAGTGGGGAGACAGGTCAGTATATTCATCAGATATCATTCTTTTCTTTTCAGTTTTAACATTGCTAAAATTAGTTGATTGATGTATAGTCATGCTGGGTTATACGTGAGTAAATGCAGGATAAACCATGTGATGTGATCCCCTCAAATTTCACAAGCAAAGTCTGCCCGAGCCAACAAAACACCACAAGAGGAGGCGTCCAAGGAACACCTTCATGGAATCTGAAGTCGTGCTGGGGAGTCAACTCCAAACACTTAAATCCTGAGGGGCTGTCTACACTGTGAACTGCTGCATAGTCTAGAGTTACCCACCTTTGCTTTAAACAACCTACCTCAGGGCACGAGGCAGTCTAGCTCTGCAAGTCCAGAGCTTTGTACAGGCTGAGAAATACTCTGCTGAGAAGCAGGTTCTCACTGAGCTCTGTGCTCTCTCAGGTAGACTGCATCCATATGCATGTAAAATAACATGTTCAAAGCTCAGCACTGAACTTGCATAGATACCTGTATCAGGTCCTAAATGCATGTAGCTTTGACCTTTCTGAACACTTTTCCTAGCACTGGTGTGATGAAAACACTGCCTCTGAGCCAAAGTGCAGGCAAGTTAACCACAACACATCTCTGCAGGGGTAGGCAGAAGATTACTCCCAAGAGCCCTGTATTCATTTGACACAAGAAACTATGTGATTCATCCTAATGAGGGATGGAGTTTGCTTGCTTAGCCTCCTCTGAGGAGGTTGGACCTGACCTGATCAAATCTGTGCTTCCCCTTTCCCAGTCTCAGCATCCCAGTCAGCTGCTCCCTGCTGCAGGGCAGCCGTGGTGCTGAGCAGGGTGATTGCAGAGTGGCTTTCCTTGCCTGCTCACAGGCTGTGTGGGCTCACTACATGTTTTGAAGTCCTGCTTGGAAGGGTGCAAATTTTTGTTTTGTCTTGATAAGCAGATGTTTTTTTTGGCATTTAAGTTCAGAAGGTGACAAAGTATAAGAAGAAAAAAAGTGTCAGTAGAAAAGCTGATATAGAGATGCTGATCTGTTGCAGCTATTTCAGGGCCAGATCCTCTGCTAGTGCCAGTTCAGAAAGCTCCATAGAAAGCAGTGGGATGCCACTCATTTACACCAGCTAAGTGCTCAGCCTGAGACAGCACTAGTTCTGGGTAATATTATCCCATACAGTACTTAGCACCTTCAACATGGTAAGGTATTTAGCAGTGCAGCCACATTTGGGTTTTTCCCCCATTCATATCCTCTTGCTTTTCTCTTACATGCTCTGCCCTTTGCCCCCGACTCACAATGTACACAGGGATAAACAAGAGACTCACTTACTGGCATGGCTGAAAGATGTACCCTACACATTCAAAAGAAGCACTTGATGACATATCTTTGTTAAGGGTGAAAAAGGTGGCTATTGTACCCTGGCTTCCTTAGCTATGCTGGTTAGCTCAAGGAGACAGTTCCTGTGTAGGGAGTATTTACCTGATACCTGGAGATGGAGGTGCCATGTTTCATTTTCTGCATGTTGCCAATAAGAATATAAATAGAACAAATATATATCCGTTTTAATACTCCACTCTGTATTAGATATCAGGGGAGATATATCTGTGTTTCCTGTCTAATGAAGCATATGATCTTGCATGGTTTGAGGGTGACTCACTGAGCTTTGTTATTCTGTTAGACACTAAAGGTGCTAGAAGTGAGAATTTTGTTCATTTTGCATTTCCACTGCACTCAACTGCTTGAATCACTGGGTGATGCCTGTCATTATTTTAATAGCTTTTTCAGAGATCTGTGGACTGAAACTTCTGTGTTCTAGAGGCTGTCTCAGGAAATACAGACATATCTTGTCTATTATAATTTATAAAAACATCCAAAAAAGCCAGTCTAAGATTTGTTCAGTACAATACAGCTATATAAATAGGAAGCACCCCCCCTTGTCCAGGTCACAAAGCAAGATTCATTTTATTAACTTTCAATCACCCAGATCTTATGTGTCCAGTGTAAGCTCCTTTCCTAGGCTGCCTTGAAAGAGAAAGGAGGAATGAGTCACTTGGTGGAGATACTCATTTCACATCCTTACCTTTGCAAAATTACATCCCCTGAATGTGGCTACAACCTTCTGGTGACTGTCAAACAGCCCAGACATTGAGCAAAAACAAAGTGCCTAAGCTTTAACTGCTTCTATCTATATACCCATACTATACAAATATCAGCTTATAACATTGTACCATCTGATTTTTTCATTTCCTCAGTCCGTGGCAAAGTAGCAGCATGACTTTCCTCAAGGTATCATATGGCTCACGTGCACTATCTGGAATCAAACAACATTTGTCTCTGGAACAAATAAGAAATGATCCCCAAGTCCACCTTTTCCTGCAGTGTTGTAACCACTCAGTGTTATGGAAGAAGTCTTTTCTCTGACCTCTGCTGGCTTTGGGTCAGCCACTCACTAAGCTAAGTGGGGAAGAGGATTACTGAATTTCAGAAAAATACAAAGGAGACCAGATACAAGGTCTTAAAAATGTCTCTTATCAACACATCTGCTTCAGAGAAGCTTCCGTTTGACCAAGTGATTACTTTAAGTCCAGAGAGGTGTGTGGAATGGTTTAGAAAGACAGCTGGGTTTAGGAAAATAAATTGATGGCTCATACACATGGAACAGCAAACCAGTACTATTCAGCCAGCAGAGAGGCCAGACATATATTTCATAATTAAATTATTGGTTATGTTTTGCTACCAAATCCCCTCAATGTAAAGTTTTGCACAGAGGAGGGGTTTTTTTAAGAAAAAAGTTATATTTTTAGCAAGTGCCTTAATTGCTGGGAAAAATTAAAACACAAAAAAAGTACATACACTGAGTGACTGACTTTGAAAAGAAAAGCAAAAGAAGGAATAAATCCTAAATTCTGTGTTATCTTCTCACATATTTCAAGCAACATGTCCAGCTCAGTGATTTTAAAAACATCTTTTTGAGGCAAAATGTGTTTGATTTTAATCTTTTCCTCTGGATTTCCTCAGGATCTCTCCAACTGCCCTGCATTTCCTCTTGCCATTTCTAGCAGTAAGAGCATGATGCTCCAACACAGCTTTTGAGCAATTAAATGCTTTTTTTTTTCCTTTTAGGTCCAAAAAGGATTGTAGGGAGCAATGCTGATAAGAATAGTCCTCCTGGGTCATACAAGCAAGGAGCTGCTCCAGCTGCTTAATGCCCAGTTGTCTGATGTTTGCCAAAACAAACAGGTGTTTTCAGCCATAAAGGGGCATGGTTGGGACCTGAAAAAATGCAGTGAGGTCTTGCATGTGCAAATGTAAAAAGTTATGTCTGAAAATAGATGGACTGGTTATTTTTACAGCAATGCAGGGCCATCCTGTTAGCATGCTGATTGGTGATATTTCATTTGCATTTCTTGAAACTGGGGAAAGAACAGTCTATCTTTCAGCAATCAGTGGGAACTCTGGTGATGGGACCTCTGTCTAGTCATAGAATCATAGAATGTTTAGGGCTGGAAGGGACATCCAAAGGTCCCAGTCAATTTCATTTGGATTCAAAACCCACTGGTTTCTCAGTCCTCCAGCTGGATTGTGCTTCCCTCACTCAAAAAACTGTTGTTAATGTTAGTTAATGTCCATGATCAGTATCTTGGGAAAGCCCATAAGAAGGTAAAAACATTCCTGGACCTGAGTTTTCTTCCCTCTCTTCAAAACAGCAGTGCCAGAAGCTACTGGTATTGCTCAGGTATATTTATTGCCACTTGATGCTTGCTTTAGAAGGGTGACTCTTGCAATTAAAAAGCTGCTATCCTTTTTGCCATCCCTATGCATGATGGCCAGACCACAAACTTACTGTCTGCATGAGATCATCCACACTTGCTATCTGGGTCTCATACTCCACTGGTATTAATGTTTCCTGGACCTGCCATCTATGAAATGGTGCTGACAGCATGGAGAGACCTGCTAAAGGTGTGGTTACCTACAAGTAGGTAGGGCTCAGCAGAATTTGGAAGATGCATGATACCATGTAGGGCTAAGTCATATCATAGTTATTTTGAGGCCTGTCGTTTCACTTTGCTTGACATTTGGCTCTTTCCTTTGGAACCAAGTCTCCTGGTGAGAGCATTTCTTGGCGGGAGGCTCGTGACAGGAGTTTCATTACACACAAAGGCCAATGGCTGCATAACATTTTGGGAAAATGTTGTCCAGGACAATCCATCATGGAACAGTCTTTTGGATTATTTGGTTGGGCCTTCATATTCTACTGCTCTACAAACACAAGAAGTGCTTCACCTAGTCCCAGCTAAAAAAAAAAAAATGCAAATTTAAATAAATTGCTAATTTGCTATGGAGTATTTTACAAATCACATACAGAGACATATTCTATGCCCTGAACTGGTCATAACAGGGTCATAACAGAGCACAGAGTCTAGTCTGGAAGATCAACTAGAATCTGAATTGCCAGTTCTTACTTAAATTAACCACACTTCTGCAGCCCATATTTCACTAAACTCCGTTGCACCAGATTTATGTTGTGGTCAGAAAAACAATTAAAATAGTTAATAGAAAAGCTATTAAATTAGTCTGGAGAGCTATAGAAAACTGACATGCATGTCTCCCTGATCATATAATTTGGCAACATTAAGACATCACCAGAACTCTAGGCCTTCAGTCAAATATATATTATAATATTTTAATGGGTTTATAAAGACTGTACTTGGAAAATTGGGAAACAACCTACAGGTGAACTAAGAATATACAGGGAAATAAATATGTGCATTTTAGAGACACCTAAAAAGCTTATCAAGTGTTTACTCTTTAAAAATACATTTAAATGAAAGGGTGGAAGAAAGGGAAGAACAGAGGGAAGCCACAAGGCAACTGCTAAGGAAAAGGGTAAGGCTCAGGGAGAGAAGGTTCTGAGCAAAACAAGCTGACTCTCAAAGCTCTGCCTGCATGGAATTGCCTGAGTTACCACAGTAGACCAGATTTGACCAACTAGGTTATTATAAACAGGCTTAATGGAATCTGATTTTAAAAGTCACCACTGCCAACAGAGTCTCTGAATAGAACATACCTTATGGGGTACCATCATTATTAAGATTACCCTAAAAGTCCTTTATGCTGCAGCATTTTCTGTAGCAAACTGTTTTTCAAATGTTAACCATTCAAACTGAAACATTTCATCAAAACATCAATCCATATTTCACTTTTCAATAACCTGGCTATCTCTAAGAATGCTACTTTTGTCCCTGGCAAACAAATAAAACAATGTCTTTTTCTCTATAAGCAAAAGCTTTTTCTCTGCTGCATGGCAGAATCTGAAAATTTGGCAAAATTGTGGGTTTTTTTACATTAAGAATATTTATTTGTCATACCAGTGAAAATGACAGTTTGTCTAGGTTAAGCAAGTTAAGAGCAGGGGAAAGATCTTGCTTAGCTGGCACAGGTTAAGCAGAGATTTAAAAATCCTTACATGTTACTTCTGTGTCAAGTCTGCTCCACCAAAAGAATGGCAACCTATATTCCAGTCTCTTTTCCCAACAGCAAGCAGCAGAAGGGCAGGCTCCAATTTAAAAATGTCAGCCCTGCTAAAGACTTTAACAGATATTGATGTAATGCCATAAGAATTTCTCAACTCCCTTAGTTTTCATGTCTCTGTTGCCCTTGGAGTGAGGGAGCAGAAATCAAATATGTCCAAGCTGGCACACCACACTAGGTCAGGACTAAATGCAAACCCTATGTCCAGTGGATGTTGTGTTCCCATAGCTATCTGAAAAATAACTGTATTCCAGTTGAATATGGCAAGTGACCTAGATTCCAGCCATCATCAATGGAGAGAAAGGCAAAGATGACCCCTTGCATCCTCTGACACATAGGGGTTGTCAACCTCTGGAGATTTCTGCTGTCTGTTTCTGCTTCTCATTGCAGAGATACCTAGAAGAGTATCTTAGACAAGGCTCCTAGCTTCTAGACAGATCTATTTAGATGAGATAGAGTTAATACAAAATGTAAGGCTTATTAACTTGGGCATAGTGCCTAATTAATTGGTTGTATTCTTTTTCTGAGCTAATGCCAGGCTCAGATTTGTAGCAGATTAATACTTCTACTACTTAATACTTTAATAATTGATACTATTCAAAGCAAAGATGCCTATAAAGAACCTAAGAAATTACACTACATGTAAATACACACAACTTTTCATTATAGCATAAGGGTGAAAAGTCAGCTGTTAGAAAATTCTGAAATGATAGATCTTAAGGGAAGGAACTTAAGTATTTACTTGTGTGGAAGAGGATCATGAAGCATTAAAAATGTAAATACAAGCTGAATGTCTTTGTGAGTTAGGCTCAGTTGCAACCTCATAGAGGTCTTTTTGCCTGGTAATCTTATATGTGCATCATAGCTAATGTCACCTAATGAATCTGTAAAAGTTCATTATGAGAGAGGTCTATCTTTGTTGTCCTGATATTATAGGTAGAAAATTTGAGGCAGTGATAAATACAATGATGAGAACTGCTGAATCACACTTTGCTTAAGGGGAAGAGGCCAAAAGGACAGCAGGTACTGGCCCAGACTTACCTTCAAAAGCTTGGTTGATGACTCCAGCTGCTGCCTCCTTGTCTTTGAAGGAGTGTTTGAAGGACAGTGGAGAGTGTCTTATCTCTTGCAGTTTGTCCTGAATATAAGAGAAAGTAGGTCTGTTTTCAGGTTCTTGGGCCCAACATCTTGTCATTAAAACACATCTGGAAAAAAAACAATGTTCAAATGGAAACATTAAAGATAATTGAAATGTTAATCTCAACAATTAACCATTAATCATCTGAGAAGAGAATCTGATCTACATTTTCAGCTTCCAAAAACTTTTTATGTGGCACAAAAAAAGATTACCATCATCTGCTGAGGCAAGGAAAAGCAGATTAAAAATCAGTTGTCAGGAGTACTCATTACAGATGTTTTAATTTTTTCAGAGATAAATATTTTTGAGATTGGGAGCAGCTATAACATTGAAAAAAATATATCTGCTCTCACCAAAATTTACTAAAAATAGTTCTAAGTCCAGCAATTAGCTTGAAGTTATCAATTTGTCATAGAATATGAGTTTGGAAGCGACCTCAAGGATCATCTAATTCAACCTCTAATTATTTTATTTAATCCTCCATCTCACATCACCTCAAATTTAGGGGATGCTCAAGGCAAACCCTCCAGCAGAGGAAGGGTTAATTTAGACTTCTGCCTCCAGACTAAAACAAATAGGAATTTTTCCCATCTAAAGCAAAAAAAAATGGTATGAGTTTCCTCTGGGTGCAGGGATCCTAGCTGCCCTTGCACAACATTATCTGTACCACTCAGTAGAAAACTGTCTCTTGTTTGTCTAAAGGATGGGGCTGATGTGCACTGCTTATTCAAGGTGAGTCCAGGCTACACAAAACCAAATCCTAGAAAAGCCAGGAGGGGCCAAGATGAAAACCAAAACACAGCCAGCACCTGGGCATGATAAATGTTAGGAGTGAAGAAAGGTCTTAAGAGCCTCAAAACCAAGAGCAGCATTTGAGCAGCCAGTGAAAGGCTGGTTCAGGAAGCTGCTACTGGAATGCAGAGTATTCACCTCTAAGCCCTAAGTTCAAATCCTCCCCTGACAAACAGCCTTGCAGACCTGCTGCTATGTGATACCAGGCGTTAATGAGTTATGTGAAATGAATTGGCTTGTTCAGATTCTCGTTTATCCATCTTAAAAAGGAGCCCCGCTGTCCATCACCACAATTGGGTATTTTACAATACCCTTGGTGACAGGTGGGAGAAATCTCTTGACTTTCTGATTTTCCAGTCATCTTTTTCATTAAAACATTGGTGTTAGGTGAGGAACATTAATAGAAAAATTGTTCAATAATCACTTTTCATTCACCTGTATCCTGTGGTTGTGGAGCTGGACAGAGTTTTTCTGTTTTTTGGTTGTTTTGGTTTGTTTTTTTTAAAGGATCCAGTGCAATATTGAAAAACCATTTTAAGAATCTATGAAGTATTAGTGGATTCATGGTGCTCTGAATTATCTAATCTGCTTATTTACAGGTGTGCTGATTAGTGATGAAACTAGGAATATAGATGGAAAAGTATTGAATATGACTCAAAATGAGGTGAAATAACTGTTTTTCTTTCTGTTGTCAGCAAATTATCTGTCATATTTAATTTAGAAGCCAGTCTTGGATGCTGGACACCAAAGAATATGCTTTCTGGTTATTATGGTTGATAGATTATCCAAGAAAAAACCCCATGAGTTCAGATTATATATCAGGTTAGCACCTGGGATCATACAAGGAGAGCCTTGTGCAAGGTGTAGCAAGGAAATAAAAGAGCTGACTGAATCCACTGCTCCTCTAACTGAAAAGAAGAAACAGACATAAGCCAACAGAGTGAGAAAGAAACAGAAAATGGCACATAAATCAGAGTCACAGAATGGTTTGCATTGAAAGGGCTTCCAGAGATCATCTGGTTCCAAGCTCCCATCTATGGGCAGGAACAAGTTTCACTAGACCAGGATGCTAAAAACCCCCTCCAAAATGGCCTTGAACTCTTCCAGGGTTGGAACATCCACAACTTTTCTGGGAAATCTCTTCCAGTGCCTTAGCACATGCATCTTTTTGTTTTGTTTTGGTTTTTTTTCTTTATATAAAATCTTAAGCTTCCCACTTTTAATGTTGGCACGGTCTTGCATGCAGCCTCACACTCATGTAGCTGTTCCAGATGTTGATCTCTGACTGGTAAATAGTGCCATTCATACATCTAATCAATACTTTAGTAAATGTAGCTCACTTACAGATTCTCAAGCACCTTTTGTGATTCATTACAAAGCCTAACCTATCCACACTTATTTGGGAGAAAACAAATGATTAATCCCTGGAGAAACATCTTGTGATGGTGAGGGGGAGAATTTCTCCCCCATACACCATCTGAAAAAACAAACAAACAAAACAAAACAAAACTAAACAATCACACTTCCTTAGCACTTTTACATCCCAAGGTTTCTCCTTGTAAGCCTACCACGGATTCCTAAACACTTCTCAGTTGAAGTTGTTTGGCCTTTGAACTCTCTTCCTATCAGTGATGGTTTGTTTTGTCAAATGACAATGAGCAAGCCAAAGTGCAGAGGAGAGAATTACTGACTGCTGATGTCCTGATGCAGGTTCAAAACCATAAGGAGTGAAGCAGGAATGTCAAGAATCCCAGAGTGCCATTAATGACCTAGCAAAGTAGCAAAAGCTATTTATGCTACTGACAGACACTGCATGCAGGTGTTGAATGTTCACCAAATGAGATAAAAGATGGTACAAGAGTCTAAGAGCTCATTCAACCCCTTGGCTTTCAAAAACTATGTTAGTGCCATTAGGCTCTGATCTTACAAGTTACAACAGGCAGACCAGCATTTAAGCCCTACCTGCTATGCTAAATTTTGGATTTTGGACCTTAAAAATTACTTCAAGCAAAATTTTCTTGGTTCTTCGAAGATCTGGTCGCTCTGTTTAAAGGCAATTTATGAACCTTTGTGTGAGCTTGAATATCAAACTAATACTTGGATATACATCACCTGCTATGTTTTTTTTTTATTCACAGGACAGCTGTCAGGAGTTTTTTGAGGAAACCTTAACATTCTGTGATTCTGTGATAAAGGGTTTTTTTTTTCATCCAGCTCAGCTAAAATCCAACCAGATGTACAGAATTCCCTTTTGCTGTACTGCTTTGGCTTTTTATAGATTATATGTCCAAAGAAAGCAGTTTATTTTCCATGTGTATTCTAATATTAGCCCAATTCCAGCATCTACCATTGAGAAAGCCAGTTATATCTGCTATCACAGCATTGTGGTTTATACAGATCAGTAAGTTCTTTCTTAATTCCATCTTAACTGCTAATCAATACCATCAGGCACTCTCAGCCTGTTATCTAACGTGTTCATGCCCAAGACTAACTTTATACTGTCTCTGAAATCCTATTTAAAAGACCAATACCCACCCTTCAACTTTGCCACTTAAATTCCTAACTCACAGGCTGCACTACTGGAAAATTAGGAGCAGGTTGGCAGCTACAAGAGCCAGATGTTTTATCTGAAAAGAAAAGGAGGAGGATGAACTCTGCGTGGGCATAAATAACATTCAAAATGATCACCACCTGTCAATAAGCTTCCTGCTTCTTATAAATACTGTCAAAAACACTTAAGCAAAATTAACTTACAAGTCATTAGGACAACTGTTTGGAGATTCTAGCCTTCCTCCTGCTTGTACATGGTGTAAAACTTCTGTATTGGAGAAACCTGGATATGGTTGTTGTCCCAAAGTTAATGTTTCCCACATTAAGACACCAAAAGACCTAAAAAATACCAACACACACACAAAAATTAATTTATGTAGTCATCATGAATCTCTACAACAGTTAAAGTGTCCCTAACTTAAGACTCAGAAAGAAGTATGGGTAAGAATTTTGTTTGGTTGTTTTGGGTTGGGTTTTTTTTTGTGAAATAGCTCATATGTCCTTAAACCAGCCTCTGGAATAGCTAAAATAAAAGTGTAAAACTGACACACTTTTGCAGAGTCACTGAAATGCAGCTTAGAAGACATTGAGCACCCTCAGTTTCCCTAAGCCACACTCTCTGCTTGAGCATGTCCTCACTTAAACAAGTGTTTAGAAATCTCCAGAGGTGTCGTTGGAAATGGAGAGAGACAAGTTCTGCTAAGCACCACTCACAAAGCAATCAGCACCTCATTTGGGTTGGCACAGAGCACTGAACGACTTGCTTAAATAAATCTGAGAGTGGCAGTGAAATGGATGGGCTGCCCAGGCTGAGGACTTGACACTAGATTGGTGGGCTATAGCCCACCAAGAGCACCAATGGCTACTAAAATCTAAACTTGTGTTAATCTTAGGTTTAATGGATCTGTTTTATTTTGGTGGGGTTTTTTTTCCACGACTCCTGACAGTGGATCTCTGTTTCTTAACAATAAGCTCAAACCCACTCAAAAGCACACTTTAAACCTCCATAGCAAAATGCTATGGACTTTCCATGATGATGGTGAGAAATGTGGGCTTCAAAATAAAGAATTCACCAGAAGAAGGTGAAACAGTAACTAGAAATTATTTGCAGTAGGAAGGAAATGCCAATTAATCTAATGGAAAACAAAAAGGAAAATCATGCAGGCAGTCATTTCACTTCCCAGTTGAGCAAAAACCAGTCTGTGGGCCTAGTACCAAATTGTTTGATTGAGTGACACTAGTTCTTTCTACACAGAATTCAAACCTTGAAAAAAAAAAATAAATTAAAAAGCATTAAGAAATACATCCCTGAAGGTACTGTCCTGGTGCCAACCAAACTCTTCTTTAAAATATTGCTGAGGAGGAAATCTGTATTAACCTAAAAATTATTAGAGATGGCATTATGCAACCTTATTAGCAATATATGGTATTATGCTACCTTATCTTTCCTCCTTGAATATGTACACCAATATTTTCTTTCTATGGGATTTCCTATGATTCTTCCCACAGCTGTGTGGGTGCTGCAACTCACCAGACATCAGAACGATTGGTGAAGACACCATCCGTGAGGCTTTCAGGTGCCATCCACCTGACAGGGAGCAGTCCTTCCCCTCTTTTCCTGTAATAATCATTTTTATAGATATCTCTGGCAAGTCCAAAATCCCCAATCTTCACTACTCGGGAGGAGCTCTCATATTCCTTCTCAGACACAAGGCAGTTGCGAGCAGCCAGGTCCCTGATTTATAAGGCAGAAACGAGAGTGTGGTGTTAGCATTGCCAAATAACTTGGGTCAGAAGGGACTCTAGAGGTGATCTGATTCAACCCTCTATTCAGAGCAGTGCCAACCATTTTGTGAGAGAACTGTAGTGTAAGATTAAATTTTACTCCATTGCTCTCAACTTCCCTGTTACTTTGTGACACCTTTCCAGGTATCTTTTCACCAGGTAAGATAATTAGCCCCAGTGCTGTAGATAAACTGTGAAAGACTAAGGAAATAAGATCTGTACCTGTGTATAAAATGCATTTTCTCTAAGTAGACACAGCCTTTGCAAATATCCAAGCATATATCCAAGAGGTCAGTCATCAGTAAGGGACGCTGGAGCTACAAGAAACAAATATAGAAGTCATCCATGTCTTCCAGTTTTACTGAAAAAAAAAATACATTTCTACTGAAATGTATATATACATTTCAGTAGAATTCAATACAGACTGTAGATTTGTTCCAAAATGTCAATGAACTAGACAACTGCTATAATGCTATAGAATTTCAGTGTCAAGTCCTTTTCACCTACAATCATATTCTTAATCTGTTTGCTGACTATGGAAAACATTTAATTAAGTAAAGACTTTTTTTTCTTTATTCTTTCCTCCTCTTTGCCTTTTAAAAATTTTGAGGATAAAACCACAGAGACAGTAACTTATTATATGCCCCTACTATGCCTAGCACATTAAGGATACTTAATTTGGCTATTCAAAGCCAAAAAGAAAACTCAGAAACTGTGGGCAACTAAAAGTTAATCATGTAAGTCTCATGGTCTTTACCTTTTGCTTTCTGGCTCCTCTTAAATAGCTAAGTAGATCCCCTCCTTCCATCAGCTCCAGTATGAGGTACTGAGGATCATTTACCAGGCACACACCAAGTAACCTCAGAATGTGGGGGTGATTAAATTTACTAAAGAGAAGGAAACAACCATCAGATGACATATGAGAAATACAGGTGGTTGGTAGCTAATAAAGTGCATATAGCTGCAAGAAATGAATAAGCAGTTTGGCCTCTACAGTCCTGCCTCTGCCAATAATGTGATTTAGGAGCTCACTGTGCCTGGATTTGCTCAGTCATGGTGAGAGTTCAGGTACATCCTTTCAAAACACAGGCTTACACTGTACTTTGTTGGGCACTCTAATGCATGCATGAGTATTAAAAACACACTTCATCCCATTTCCAGGAAGAAAGGTAGCCAATTGGTAAACTCATCTAGGATTAACATAAATTATGTTATTATTATCTAGCACAGAGCAATCAGCACTCTCAGATCTAGCACTTTTCAAAGAACAAAGAATATTTACTACCTCCGTCAGTGTTTTTACAATCACATTTCTTGGGCTAGAAAATGGTTTTCCCTTCTTACTGCTGTGTGAAAAGACTTGCTTCAGAAGTCAGAGAAACTTGACTCTATGGGGGCAACTGTCCAAAATGCTGTCAAATGCACCAGTGTAAACAAACAAATGAAACAGAGGGATGTTTTCCTTCTAACCTCTTTCAATTCACATAATCCTAGGTGTGGGCAAAGACTCTAGCAAAAAAAAAAAGTGTGATTTTGAATTTGACAGTTCCCCCTGGCCCCTAGCACATACCTCTCAATCAGACAGACTTTGGCACACTCAAGAACAAAAAGAGGGGAAGGAGCACCTGGCATTTTCCTTACAGCTCTTTCTCCACTGAGCTGTCATTCCTTACTTCCCAAGTGATGGGATACACCCCAGAATTTGCTACATATATTTGTACACAAATTATTTTTCAATAACAAATATCAAATGATTTTTTGAAATGCAGACAACTGGACTTCCTTATTGTTGCATAGCAAAAAAAAAGAACAACCTTTGTTTAACTGGGACACTATGCTATATATATAACACTACAATCCAAATTTTAAAGAACATCCAAAAAGACAAGCAATTCAATTCAAGGTTTGTAAACAACCAGGTCCATTTATTTTTGGTCCATTTATTTTTCCTTTTTGCCCTTGGTTTCACTTATGAGACCTTACAGATGAACATGAAGAAAAACCATAAAGCCCTTCATGAAAGAATGGAATAATTCTTTTTTTTTTCACAGAAAAAATTAAAGTATATAAAGCATACTTTTTTTCTTGTTTGTTTGTTTAATGATTACTAGGAAATTTTCAATTTTCAAAAGATGCTTCCAGTTCTACACTCATGAATAAAAAGTCAGAGAAGTGTAGAAGTTCATCTGACAACTCAACCACACACTCTGTTTTATGTTACCAGCTGAAAACTTCAGCTGAACTATTTGTTTCTGTGGAAGATTTGGAATAGCAGCTTTCTAGCTTACACATGAACTTTTCCATGTGAAATTCTCACACTTGTAAGAGATAGTTTCTTATTTTTTTTAATCTACCTCACTAGAAGAGGTATGTGGCAGCCCCTAGTGGTAAATATGCATGTTAAAAACAAAACAACCCCCCCCCACCCCCAAAAAAAAAACCAACAAGAAAACCACCTTTTCCATGGGAAATGGAAATTCAAGGCATCAGCTTGTTCTGATATGTTTCTTTTGCTAAAATGGGGTTAACCAAATGATGCCCAATTGCCTTTAACAACCAACTTAGTTTTAGAGGAGCAGATACTGAAATATGTCAATCCAAATGCCAATAAATTCATAATATGAGCATACTGAACTTGTAATCTATATTTATACTATTCTAATCAGTTTTAAAGGTCCCCAGGGAGGTTGTGGAGTCTCCTGCTCTGGAGACATTCCAGCCCCCCCTGGATCTGTTCCTGGGTGACTTGG
>JAOEGS010000332.1:26997-38184 GCA_025447755.1 Corythornis vintsioides
TAAAGTCTTAAAATCTTATTACCTTACACTGAGTGTTTACCTGTAGTTTTAAAGCTTCTTGAAGAGGATGTGCTTTTGACTCCTGTAACATAAACTACTGTTGCTCTTATGAAGTAATTGGTTGAAGGAAGAGTTCCTGTGAGGTTGCAGGTGTAAACAAGACCTGCTATGCATGTAGTGTTAGCAGGAGAAAACCAGTCATCTTCTGTTTGCCACTAGAAAAATCAAATATCATTGTCATCAACTTTCTTGATCTGATGAAAAGGTGTCACAGTTCTGCTCATGGGTCAATTAACTACTTTCCCACCTTTTAATATCATAGGGGTGAGATTATACACGTGCTGTTTCAGTCATGGGACTTTGTGCTCTTAGAGACCAAGGACACAAAACTTAGGTCTTAGCAGCCACAAAGGATGACAGATTAAGTGACCTCTTTGCACAGCCAAAAAGAGCCTTTCCCTTATTTATCTTTGTGCAGCTTGTATTTCTGGGTCACTGTGACATGCTTATGAGTTCCCTTTGCCATGATGTCACTGAAAGAAGACAGTTCAGGGGAACTGTGCTATGACATTTACTTTAGGGTAGGAAAATGTTTGGTGTAGGTCTAATGAATCTGATTGAGGAATATTGAATATATTCATTAGAATCTATATTAAGGAGTCTAGATGATCCAGTTTAGCACATGCCATTTTCTATGTCCAGTGGTCCAGATATTAAAACCTGAAGTTTATATCCGTGCTCCTGTCACTGCAGTGCTTACTCCTACAGTCTGTGCTATGGGACCTGTCTTTCTCTCCAGCATTTTCTCCCTGTTATGGTAAAACAAAATTCAGATGCTAGGTTGTAGCTGATATTTAGTACTGCAAACCCTTCTCTTTCTTGTGCAGAACAGACACAAGATTTGACCTGCATGCCAATTTGGGAGAGGGAAGTGAGGAAAGATGGAGGGAACTCTACTGAAACAGGAGACCCAGGAGGAATCCTGGTGGGGTCATCCAGGATGTCCTTTGACACTATTGAGTATTAAATGCTACAGCTGCACTGCTCCTTGTTCCTGGCAAACACTTCCCCAATTCTGCCCCTTCTGAGCAGCTAAGACTGATGTCACCATGCCCAAATTATCCACTGAGACTCTTCATATACATCCTGCCACCTTGTCCTGCTCATCAGGACAGAGTGGGTTAAATTTGCACTGATCTGAAAAAAAAAAAAACCCAACTAAACTAAACTAAACTAAACTAAACTAAACTAAACTAAACTAAAATAAAATAAAATAAAACTAAACTAAACTAAAATAAACTAAAATAAAGGGCTATTTTTACCTTACAAAGCTCAAACCAGAAGCTGGAGTCATTGACGTGCAGAGGAGCTCTCCATTCTAGCTGCAAACTGGTATTGCTGGGAATTATGTTGACAGGTGCAGATGGAGTATCAAATGTTTTTGCAATAACAGCACCACTTTCAGAAAACCAGTTCTCATGGGGATGGAAAGCAAGGACCTGGTAAGGAAATGGATTCACTGCACAGTGCCAGACCAGTTGAAAATGTGTCTTTAGCAATTCTGGGCATTTGGCCATTAAGATACAATCAAATATGACCTATATTTGAGTTTGCATACCTACCTACATATATATATATATATGTATATCATTAAACATGACAGTATCCAAATCATCTGTAAAGAGAGAAGTAGTATGTTTTATTCCTAAGAATCCACATTATACATTTCTGGTTCTCTCTTATCCTCTAGATGCTTGTACACCAACTGCTTACCATTTTGTCCTAATATAGTCTTAAAAAAAACCTATATAAGTCCTAAGATAGTCCTAGTAAAGCTCTATACATCCTTAAAATAACTCTTGGCACTGAAGTTATGCAAATTGGTTTCAGTAGCTGAAAAAATCTAGATCTTCCTCTGTCTGTGACTTGCCTGGAGAGTGGAAGAACCTAGTTTCAATAAAATTCAAAATCAGAGGGTGTGCAACCACTCTTCAATATTCTTGTCTACAGAAGTCTTCAAAGGTTGCCAATCAGCTAAACACTTAATTGCATCTTGAAGTCATTGTTAGGTCTGTGCCCTCAAAGGGTCAACTTTTTGCTCGATTGTTCTTGTTGTAAACTTTGTGTGCATATTTTATATTTTCATTTAAAATGTGACTGCTGCAAGTCAGAATCTGTCAACTATTAATTTAGTCATCACCTATATCTCTATGGATATATCAGATACTTTTTGGTCTATTGGATTAAAGAAGATTTTTTTTTTTTTTCTAAATTAAAAGTTCTTTATTAAAGGAAAAGCAGCAAATTAGCAAAATGATTGGGTCTGCTTTTAATAGAATATATAGAGATTTTTTCCCTTTCTGAAAATTTCAGATATGTTGCTTTCCTGAGACAAACTTTTATTTTTTGGCCACAATTCTTTTGCATTCACATGACCCTTTTTGCTGCACTTCAACTAGTTCTTCACCAGCAGGTCACTGTTCCAGGCCTTTTTCTTTGTGCACAGAGGATACCTGTCTTTTGCTCCTCTCTTGGCATGTGTGGCAAGTGTCAGGGCAGTAACAGCAGGACTGTAGCAGAAAATCTTATTTACTACTGAGATCTGTGATGTGCTCCCAAAACAGAACTAAATTCTTAGGATTTAACCTGAACAACCTATATAGAAATAAACTTGGATGTTTAATTTCCCTGGAGACTACAAGACAGAGAAAAATCTGCTGAGTTTTGAACTCGTATTTTCAAAACACACATATATCGTTACAGAAGAGCAGTCTAAAGATTTGCAGATTATTGAACAAACAGTTAAAAATATTTATAATGCTACCTTGAATAAATTGTTTGTTCCAGATTGAAGCCCACTGACAGACCAGGTGAGTGTCCCATTTGGAAATTCACTTTTTCGCCAGGGTGTTTCTGGCACAGGAGGTAAGAAATTGACAGATATTTGATAACGGATGGATTCTAGAGGTCCATTTGGCTTCAGAGGCTCACTCCAAGATATGTTGATGATGGTGTCAGATAAAACCTCTGTCTTAATGGAATCAACTGCCTCTGGTACTGAAACAGAAAGAAAATCTCATTTTAGGTGCAGATCTCACTAGAGGTTTATTTTTTAATCTGTTTTTAGAGAAGTCAAGAAATGTCACTGAGGAAGGAAAAAAGTTATAATGATATGAATATGTTATTTAAAAAGTTATCATTATATGAATATGTTTAAAGGATTTACTTTATACACCTGTAAACCTCACATTTTTGTAGTGAGTCAGTTGCAGACAATTTCAAAATATTTTGAGGGACTTTTTTAGTATCTGCTTGGCTATCCTACTGTGAAAACAAACAAACAAACAACAAAACCACAATAAAACCAAACTGGATTGCTGTCTTATACCTCTACATTTGTAGTCATATCACTGAATTTCTGCCTCTCTCCATTCCCTAATCGGGGTCTCAGATATGAGTTTAATGTGATAGTTACTTGGATATGCACTAAAAAAACCCCAAAAAACAACAAAACAATACCCAAACACATTCCAACTGGAAAGTCTTCTCTTGAACAGAAAAGTCTGAAGAAATAAAACCCAAAGCTAAGCACTGTTTGCCATAGTTTAACATTTTGCTCAGAGATACACGGTCTGGCTGAGCTGTGCAAGCAAGAAACTGTTGCTAGCCTGATGTCCATGATAGAATGACAGGTACATATGCTATCATTTATGACCTAGTAGCAAGATTATTGCAATAAAATGTGTAGAAGCTAGACTAGTAAAGCAGACAAACTTCTCTTTTCACTGGCTAAAGCATAAGTGGAGTAAGAGTGACACTCTGTGGCAAGAGCAATGCATTAATTTTTCCAAGTTTTCTTAATTTTTTTTTTTTCATTCCCTCTTCCGTGGTATTTGCTAAAAAGTGCAGATTGATCCAAGCTTCATTCATTTTGTTACAGAATTGAGGGAAAGACAGACAATTCACACAGCTTCAGAGGTGTGAAATAGTGTGCACACTTCAAGAGGCTCTAGAAGCATCTGATTACAATTTAAACTAGCAGCTACATTCATGAAATCGAGAACATAAGTGCCAGGACACATATATATTCTGTTAACAGCTGGTTGGAAAACTTTCAACAAATTGTGGAAAGCTCTGAATATTGATATAAATATATTTTTTAAATGCCATGGCTTAGGGATTGGTGTGTTCTTTGTTGTTTTCTTGTTTTGTTTTGTTTTGTTTTCTTTCTCTAGGATTTAATTTGATCTCAATATTTTGTTTTGCCCCAACTGGAGAAGTCCGTTCTGAGTTTCATGTTTCATTTTAACTTGAGACTGAAAAATTCCATTTCAGTGCAGCAACCTAGTCTCCCATTTCATAGGCTATCTTTATGTTTCACCACTGAAAGGGTGCACATTGCTGCAGGATGGCTCAGTTTGCCACACAAAGAAGCAACGGTGTAAATTCCTGCCACATCCCAATAGTATTCAATCTTATTCATAGAGTCATAGAATCATTCTGGTCAGGAAAGACTTTTAAGATCATCAAGTCCAACCATTCAATCGGTGTGTCATACAGATTTTGTAATACAGATGTGGATTCCCATGTAAAGGATTGAAATCTGCTGATCACAGATCAGACTCCTTAGGAATATTGCCATAATATTCAGAGATCCACATAGGATGAGAATCTATTTGCTTGATACTACAGATGTTAAGAGATCTGACTGTTAAAAAAAAAGACAACATAAAAACAAACCATGGTTGGAGGAAAACTTCCTAAATATAGCATGTCTGGATTCTAAGAGTGGCAGTGTGCTTGCATCTCTTTTTCCATTTTCATTTGAAAGATGAAAAGAGGTTCATCTTAAACAGAGGTTTCAAGAAGAAAAATGTGCCCACTTCCAGGACAAAAGGAATGGTCTGTGCAGAAGGGGAACCATTGGCAACTCACAGGCAATGGTCTTCTCTGGACAACAGTGGCAAAAAGAGATGTTACTTGTTCTAGGGATGAACCTTTAAAGAAACCACAGAGTGAATTCCTAAGAGCAGAAAGGGAATCAGGACCCCTAGCACATACTTATTGCCAGCTATTCTGGATCAAAAGTTTCCTTGGTCATAGCTGATCAGTAAAGCAAAGAGACATTGAGGCAAGCAAGAAAAACACTGTGGTAGCTGTACTTATTTCCATTTCAGTTCCTTCCACACTTTCTGAAGCAGCCAAGAGCCAAACAGAAATAGAGAGGAGGAGTTAGGACTCCTGCTGTGATGGCCTAGCTGCTTGTGATAGTAATATCCACAGAGTTGCACAGTCTGCAGAGCTGTATGTCAGCCACAGCCAGCCCTGATACAACTGGATTAAGTGATCTAATGCCCAAAGACCAGGTGTTACTGTGCCTCTCAGTTTCAATCCCTCCCCCTCTCTCAAAGTACTGCTGCAACTCTACAGGACAAGAGCCATGCAGGAAAATAGCCAAGTGAGGGGCTGATGAGCTCAACAGCAATCATCTTTGGGTATCATCTCCCTAGCCTTTCCTGCAAAACACTATCAGGCTTCCACGTAGGCTTGGCCATAATTCTGCCTTGCTGACTTGGGTATTATCAGAGGTAACTGATGGCTCTGCAAATGATGAGGTTATGTGGATCAAGTTGGACTTGGCTGGTGACACCAATAGTAGAGCAAATCTGACTCAACATAAAACAAGTGCAATGCAGATGACAGGGGATATCTAGCTCTTAGGGTTTTCCATGTTTTCATCAAGTGAATCCAACAGCATCACTCCAATGATGAGAAAATGATCTGAAGAGCAGTGCAAAAGCAGTTCCTCATGAAGACAGATATAAGCGTGCACTTGCACACATACAAAAGCAAGACAAGAAAAAGTGCTGCACTTGTACTTCTATCAGGTTGGGTTGCAAAGGAAAAAAAAAAACAAACCACATGCAAAGGCATAGCAGCACCTTCAGATGATCCTTTTCTTTCTGGGAGATGACAACAGCTTCAGGGAAATTGGGACAATAGGTGTCCTACAGGTGCAGGTAGACATAGTGAAGAAGGGAGTGAGCAGAAGTATCTTCCTGCCCTAATGAAGGTATTTCTAAGCACTGGTGACACTAGCTCAGACTATGAGTATTCCCAAAGAATAAGAACATCTTTGAACTTCAGTTGCCCTTGTGGCATTTGAGGAAAGCTTCCACGTTGGCTTCAAGGACAGATGAGAGACATGTTGACATTTACAGTGCCAGCACATGGGTCTGCATTATAGTGCAGCAGAGAGCTGAATTTTCTCCCTGTGACATGCCCCAAGTTTTATCAAGTGTGGAAAGATAAGCAATCAGTAGTGTTAGACTCAAACAAATGTCTGAACCCAAAAAAAAAGCCCCAGCATTGATGGTTTCTATTTAGTTAGGGAACAAAGGCAGCACCAGATCTGTGTTCTGCAGTAGAAACTCCAGAACTGAGTGGAGAGAGTAACTATGAAGGTGAAGGATGGATGATGAATGCAGAAGCAGACAAAGTAAGGAATATACCAGTGAGCTGACAAAACTGTAGCTTGCTATGGTTAGCTAGAAAATCAGGGTGTGCTGAGAGGAGTTAGAGATCCTTCATCATCTAACACAGACACATCAACAACAGAACTGTTACAGAAATCCCTCATTTCTTGTTCTGGAAAATGTGCCCTAAATAAACAAGTGTTTGTAAGCTGACTGAGGTCTCTAAGACAACACTGAAGACAGTCCTTTGGATGATGACAACAGAAAGGAAAATGTGGAAAAGAACACACCCAAAGCAGAAAGTGGAGGAGGTGTTAACCTAGGCATGTTTCCTGAGCTATGTCATCAGATTATACAGCACACATGATTTATGTGAGGTGAAAACTGGCTTTATAAACTAGACATGTTACAGAAGTACAGGTCCAGTTTGCAATAAATAACCAGCCTGAATAACAAGCTGTATGTAATTTAGATGCTCTTGATCACACATTCTATTCTCTTTTCTTTCATCTCTCTTTTTCTTTTTTTCCAAACCAACATTGTACTCAAGAGAAAAGCTTTAAAATAAAACACAACTTCCACTTGAACTGTATCTTGTCTCTTATGGACAGCACTATGTGCATGTTTTCTCTAAATGTCTCCTATAAGAAGGGGGAAAAGAAAGATGCCCAATGTCAACTGGGAGAAAGGAGTCAGAATGTGTGAGAGAAACAACTCTGCAGACACCAAAGTTAATGAAGTAGGAGGCAGAGAAGGTGCTCCAGATGCTGGAGCAGAGATTCCTGAAGTACTCTAACCTCTGAAAGGGACACACACCTGATCAGGGGAAGAACATGAGGAGTCCTCTCCCTGAGGAGAAAGTAATGGAAGAAAGAACATGTGATGAACTGATGGCAACCCCCATTCCCCATTGTCCTGCTCTCATCTGATTGTTAATAAATATAACTAAATTCCTCCAGTCTATTTTGCCTATGATGGTAATTGGTGAATGATGTCTCCCTGTCCTTGACATGACCCATGAGTCTTTCATTAGATTTCTGTCCTGCTTTGAGTGAAAACCAAACAAATTCTGTTCAGTGATTTTACTTTTAAGCTCAGGTTTTCTAACAAACTGCACTTTCTCAAGTTATACATTTTAGCAGAACAGTTCTCCATTTTCTAGTTCTCATCACAAACAGACACACAAATCCCTTTAACTGAGAATTCTGTTTGAAATCAGAACAAAATGTGAAACAAACCTCCATGAAGAGTTGTGCCAATTATCTCTTTTCCCATAGGCAGCGTTTCCTCATTTGAATAGTAGTTTTTCATTGCAACTTGTATGGCATAACTTGAAAATGGCTGCAGGTTGTCTATCATGGCTATAGAACCCTGAAATTCCTGTAATTCAAAACCAGACAATCAACATGTATCTGTAGAGAATAAAAAGTCATATGCCATACCAGTTATATGACAAATAAATATTAAAAAAATAATGGAATATTGCTTTTGTGTTCTAATACACTTCAGCTTTTAAAAAAGAATGTTCAAATAATCATTTGGGTAATAGGTCACTACAGAAAACATATACCAAAAACCAAGCTGAGGTGTAATTAACATGGCTGAAATACCACATTGTTCAGTGGCTGGTATTTAAATAGGATATGGCAAAGTGAGGAAAACAAAACAAAATCTCCAAATAAACAAAACAAACAAACATATAATTACAAGGGCAAGTACACCTACCACAAAACACATGAAGGCAAATGATATGTTGCTGGGCAGTCTCAAGAGTTATTTAAACAGATTAATATCAAACACAATTATTCTTTTTACAATTAGAAACCAACCTGTTTCAACAGGATTTTAGCAAAAGCATGTTAAAAAGTAGAGGGCAATGGAAAGCTAAGGAATCTACCATACAACAAATACCAAACTGAATTCTTGTTGGGGATGGAATAGCAGAAAACCTCCTTGATAGAAAGTTATTGAGTGGTTGATAAAGTGATTGGAA
Source organism: Corythornis vintsioides (assembly GCA_025447755.1). Classification (NCBI taxonomy): domain Eukaryota; kingdom Metazoa; phylum Chordata; class Aves; order Coraciiformes; family Alcedinidae; genus Corythornis; species Corythornis vintsioides. The sequence goes on from JAOEGS010000332.1 coordinate 35,467, forward strand.
TTGATATGACATTCCTTCTTCATCTATGATATCATGTGCATTTTTGCTCCAAAACGTCCATACCAATGCTTTTTGCTGCAGAGAGGTGGAACAGTAGCTTGAATTCCTGCAGTTGTTTGTCATTTGCCTGAGAAATAGCAGATATGTTGGTGTAGGCAGTGAGATGCCAGGGCAGAGCTGCTTTGGTGTGACAGACGGCAAGAGTAACATAAAACTGATGTTCGTCGTATCAAGGATAGTAGGTTTCTCAGTGTCCAGTGATAGAATCAGGCATCTTTCATCTAACAAAAGACATTAACACCACCAAAAAAATTACTGCTGGACCAATCCAAAACTTGCATGGGATTCTACCACCATTTCTTTGAGAAAAAGCATAACCACAGACACACAAACAGAAAAAAAAATCCTACTTGATTGTACTTTCATCGATTATTTTCATGGACACAAAAATAATGGTCATCAAAGTAAGGTCTTATTTATCTTTGATAAGATACAGATTTACTGAAGGTATAGATTTCTTAATAAATTTAGATTCTTGTTTAAGAACCTAAAAGAAAAATCCAGATGATAGTTGCTGTGTTATTAAAGACAGTACACACTGATAAGTCCAAACTTGCTTGTCACCAGAAAGACAGATATGCAGAAGAGAGAGAGCACCTTCTCTAGGTAAATATTTTCTCTATTTTATTCCAAATGGTTTTTCTTGTGTGAAGTTCATAGTAGCAACAAAGGGTAGACAAATTTTGAAAGGAGAAAATGTGTCTATAGGGAGAAAACAACAGAAAACTAGTCTCTGACAGTAAACAAAAAGTGACAAAAGAAAACCCCTCGTCACTTGATGCACTTTAAAAAGCAAATTTAAAATATATTAAATGGGCTTGCTGCTAAGAAGGAAAAAAATTAAGGTTCATGCATGGGGAAGATATTACAAGGTCAAGTGTTTGCCCTTAAGCCAGAATAAATGACCTCATTGTCAAAATCTTTTTCTCCCTACATGAGCAAACCTGTTATTCTTACCAAAGTCAGGTTCATACATATAAGGGAAGGAGAATAAAAAAGTTTGTTCAACAGAAACAAATGTCAGGCTGAATCTTTGTCAATTTTATAGCTACCTAGAGTATAAAACTCCCATGGGAAAAGTCCCAGATGCAATAAAGAATTGAGTCATTCCTAAAGTTGATTTTTTCTGTCAGGCGGTTCCACAGAAATGTGTTTACCCTGACAAGAAAATCCTTCACTACATATTCAGTCCCCTTCCTCCTAACCCTGAAGAGAAATAATTTTCTTGCAGAATCTGTGACAGGTCAATAATTTTCACTGAGTACTTCTGATGTGTTAAATGATCAACTGACATCACATCTCTGGATGGCAATTAAATAGGTTAGAATGAAAGGAAACTCTAGAAGTACTCCTTGCTCACATCACTAAAGCAATAAAAAGCATGTCAGTCAACCCAGCTGGTCTTTGCAAACATCACTTTTTCACATACACACCATTTGCTTTCAGTACTGAGAAGTTCTGGGGTTTTTTTTCCCCTAATTTTATTATGTTCATTTATTTTTGTGTTAAACTTGTGTGAATAACTGTGTCTTGTCTTCTCCCCCCACCCCCACCTCCTGCCCAAATGCCAAGGCTGTGTATTCCTCCAAATATATTTGCAGCAGTCAATGTAAATAAGTAGAGCTCTGTGGGGAACTCTGGGTAGAAATAATCCCTTTGGACTGAAATTCAGTTCTTCTCTTTCTGCACCAGCTAAGCCTGGGGCTCTTGCAGGAAACCCTATCCCTGGGGATAGGGATTGGTACATTCTGTACCAGGGCCAAACCAGGCTCCTGCACCAATGCCAAGCCCACACAAACCTCATGGGAACAAACTTGCCCAAAGTGCTGGTAAGAATAGCCTGGGCAGTGGTCAGAGCAGCTGCAGACAGAACTAACTCTACTGGCTGCCCAAAACAATGTGAAATTATTTTCTTTCAGAGAAATGAATCACTCAAGACTCTTAAAGTCTTGTTAAAATATTATCTTGTATATTTGTCAGATTTTTATGACAAAATAATTTTGAATATATTCATCATGCCAGTAGTTGCTCTAAACCTCTGCATTTACAAAGATTCTCTGTTTAGGTACAATGAATCCTAACTTTCTATTAAAATTCAGTTTTTATTCTTTCATTATCATTCTACAATGGTCTGTTTAAATATTAGGAGTTCTAAGTCTGGGTCTACCATAATGTAAGGTGCAATTGCCTCTCAGGTACTCCTTTACAAATAATTTTAATAAGAACAGTTCTTATGTCTTTATCTTTGGAAAGTCAGACTTTTTTTTTGTTTTTTTCAGCTTTGTACACTTGTGAACAAATGAGAATTTTTTATCATACCAGGGATCATTATAAAACTCTTGTTACAACACTTCATGGACACATTTGCTCTTCTTTTGTGCCTTAATGTCACTACCTTTTCTACATCTCCAGGTATTATGCAACTCTGAAAATAGACATGGTTTGGTGTTACCATTCTCAGCCTTTGAGACATGGGCACTACTCATCATCATGACCTTCCATGGGATACAACACAAAACCAGTCATTATATTGATCCTTTGAAAAATGTGCTTACTGATAATGTTCCACTTGAAGGTACCTGAATCCATAAAGCATATTTTACATAAAAACACATAGCATGATCTTCAACTCAAATACATGCTCTGAAATAATTACAT
>JAOEGS010000332.1:45000-60555 GCA_025447755.1 Corythornis vintsioides
TATATATAAAATGTACCTGGCAAAGGTTTAAGTGATGTGTGCACGAGGGTAAAGACTGCAAACTCTGCTGGTTCTGAGAAGGGAATGCTAAAGCTCTGATTGATTTCCTGAGTTGTAATGAACTGAAGACTATTAATCCAGAACAGACGACCACTGTAGTATTCCAGGGCACCCTGAGATATTTCTGAAGTACTCCATGCTGCAAATTCTGTGATGCCAGCATTACCACAACTGTGAAAACACATGTGAAATTAGCAAACTGAAAACACAGATGTAGAGAGAATCAGATTTATGCAATGTTTTACACATTGATGTTTCTCATCATTCAAACTTTTAATATTCATGTCTGAGCTAGGAAAACAATTTTGAAAGGTTTTAAGTTCTCTAAAGCAGAACACTTCTCAGAAAGGCACTTTACAGAAGCACCTGAAAAACAGGAAAAAAAAACCAAACTCCTTCATTCACTTGGTATCAGTAGAAAAAAAAAATTAAGTGTCTTCATATTCTACTGAATGGAAGCAGAAAACTAAGCATTTTGAAAAATCAGCCCATCTTTCCTCAGCAATTCCACTGAAAGAGTGGTGTCTACTTCACAACATGAGATTCCTTCAACTCCATTAAATCAGATCCCCAGATTAATTTGACCTGATAGTTTCCTTAATAACCTCCCATTATTTACTATAAATCTATTAATATTTTCCTCCACTGGGATCACTGGTGATTTAATCTGTTGTGTTACTTCTACATCAAAATTTACAGGCATTTTTTTGGTCCCAATTTATCTTCTGGGTAAGAGATTAAACATATTGTAAGAGGCATCATTATTCCATCTCAGAAATGTCTTTCAGTTGAGACACATGCTATCCAAAACAAATTTGGAAAAGCTTTAACACTCCATCAGGTCCATTAGGATGGATTACTTTTAATCCCTCTATTCTGGCATGCCAGGGGAAAGGATTTATGGCTGCCAATTGGTTCACAAAGTAGCTGCATGTTCTAGCTTTTTAAAAGTAATCAACATATTTTGATTCTTCAAATGTTTACAATTAATCACAGCAAGTCTAAAATCAGTCAGAAAATTCAGCTGATTCCACACAAAGGCAGCCTGTGACATTATGAGCATATGTAAATATAGATACTGTTCAATTATGTTTAAGAAATTCAAGCTGATGCTTGAAGTAAAAGCATAATAATGGCATTTTTCATATGAAAAGGAGCAAAAATGTAGTTTAATGAGGTGCCACTTGGCACTTATAGAACAAATTAACATTTTTTATTAATTAAATTAACATTACAAGGTCTTAAGATATATTCAAGATGACCCATAAACATGGTTTTGTTTTGCTTTGTTTTCAAATTTGGGCTTTCAGGAATATTGCAGCCATGTCAGGCTCTGGATGATCAAGAGGAAAGCCTGCTGAGTACTGTTTCTCAGGTGATAAAGTGGTGTCAGCTCCAGTCCTAAGCTCCATGCAAGATGAACAAGTTACTGCTCTAGGCATAGGAAAACTGTCAGGTGTTGTAAATGTCAAAATAAAATCGAAAATAAATGGTGATTTTTTTTTTCTTAAAGCTAAGTCTAGAAATTTATGAGCATGATTTCAGTTCAGTTGAACTTCCACACTGTGTTTCTGTCACTATAAAACTGTGTTAACAGCCATCTCAACACATAGTTTGCCATCAGCCAGCTCTTTTTTTTTTATTATCAAATTAGTATCTAGCATCCTCAGCAGTTGACACAATTTGTTATTAAAGAGTATCACAAATACTAGAAAATACAGACTTTCTTACCTCTATTACACATTTACTCACCCTTCTTTACAAAGAGAAACTCTGTACAGACTTAGGGATAGACTGTCTTGCACAAGCCAGTAGAGAAAACCATCAGTGACATCCAAAGTTAAACCAACCACCTAGGGAAAAAAAAAAAAAGCAAACCTCAAACTGACAATTTCAACACATCTTCCTTTCTTAATTTAATTCTTTTATTCTTAATTCTTTAATTTCTGAGGCATATCTGTTGTCTAGACAGAATCAGGAGTAGCTCTTTATTGGCAAAATATAGTATTATTACCATGAATGTTTATTCTAATATAAAAAGAGGTAGCTCTAGAAAACTAATCAAATCCTTTGGTGGGCACCTATGTATAGCACGTGATTTTCTAGAAAGCATTTGATAAATTCTTGCCACAATATTCATCCGTGGAGTATCTGAAAACCTCAGATAGTAAAAAAGTACCAAGTGATTCGTAGAAATACCTATCAGAATTTCCAGACCTCTGGAATTATAACATTGTCTAAAACAGGTGATTGATATCCAGTCTGGAAGTCAGAATCACCTTGGGAAAGAAAGATTTTAGATCTTCTGTGTTTGTTTTCTAGATTTGATTTTATGCATACAATATTTAATATGTTGCTTTATTTATGGAAAATACATGGAAAATGTTTAATGATTCATTTGGTTAAATAGGAAATGCCAATATTTACATTTTGGTAAATAATATATTACTAAATAAAGAGTTGGGAGGGGAAACAAAACAATCTTCCTATTCATTACTTCAATATTTCATCTTCACCTAGGTGCAAGATTTTTCATCTATTTTTAATAGGATCTAATATTCAAAAAGCAACTTTCTTGCTTTTGCAGTAAACAACAGATTTGATGCCATATGCTACTATAATAGAAATCAAACATCTAATAATCTGTTCTGTGTTTAACAATGAATTTGCTTTCACAAATCAGTCTGCTCAGTGCAATCAAGTTCACTCTATGTCATGTCATTAGCAGAGCTCATAAATTGTTAGGGGCCTCTCTGAACATGGTTTCCAGCAGCTCTTGAACTTCTTATCCAAACACTACTTGGAGCTATTCATTTATAAGCTGAAATTCCTATTATGGATGTAAGTGGAGCAACTTTTTCTTTTTTCTTTTTTTTTTTTTTTTACTCTTCATTAATAAACACTAGAAGATGATGACAAGAAAGCAAGTGCCATATCAGTTGTCTGTTGGTCCTTATGTAATCACATTCTTGACACATTTCTGTTGACATTGTATGTCAGAAAATCATGGTTTGAATGATTGCTCCTGTAGGTTTTACAGTTAAAAATACCTCAGAGTATGTTTGTGTCTGAGTGTATATTTAGTCAACCATGTTATATTTCATCCAATTTACCTTTTCTCCTTCTATGTTCAACACCAAATTACATTTTACTGAATCTATCTTGCTTTTTTCAATGTTTGTGTCATCTCTCTTTGCCCCACTTTTTATTTTTTTCTCCAACTACTACATTTTCCCATAGATGACACCTTGGTCCTTATCCCTCTATCCCCACGAATAAAAGGCAAATAAACATTTGGACTATTCATCTTTCAAGAGCTAGGCAGTAATTTAACTCCTCCCTCCTGTTATCCTTTAAAAATAGACCAACTTTTTCCATTTCAGGAGAGGTATTAGTCTCTCTACGTGGTATGTGTTTGTGATCATGCAGTGTAACTCAACATCATAAGATGCAATATAAATTTAGCTGCTTGAAATACCTCTTGACTAGAAACAATAGACCAAACCTAGAGGGTCCTAGCCTCTCCTGCATATAACATACAGGTAATTTATAGCTTTGTTGCTATAAATTACTATTGTTCCCAGCATATTTTACAGTGTAAATGACTTACTAAGTGCTTTGGCAATTCTGTGTCAGATTCTAAACTGGAATAAATCAGAGTAGCTCTGCCAAAATCAATCAAGCTATGCAATACACATCAGCTGAGCTAAACAACTGATCAGAAAATTATTGTCATAAAAGGATCTAATTCCTGCCAAGGAAAATAGACATTGAATTAATATTTGTTTAGGGAACCTGTCATCTCCTTAGTAGTCTTTTCTATTCATATCACTGATATTTCAAGATAAAAGGAGATACAACTGTGTAGGGATGATGAACTGACCAGCTGAACAGCAATTCTTTGTTAGAAAAGCAGCTAGTAAACACCAGCAAGAGCCAGTTTTGTAGAGAACATACTCTAGCTGATACATTTGTATTTTAATGAGGCAATAAGTACTCTTTTCAGGATAAAGGACTCCATTGTGAAAGGAAGATTTCTATTAGCAGTTGTGCAAATATATATTCATATCTTTATAGGGGACAATAATGACCAGCTTTGTAATTCCAACATTAAAATATGTTGTAGTGCTCCTATTATTATATTTTTTTAAATGGGTTTATTTAGGGGTTTCTTTAGTAAAACAAACACCTGTCAGCTGTAACTGGTCACTTCTCAATCAAGACTTTTTTCCTTGGCTTCTTTCCTCTATGCATCACAGCAGGAGGCTGAGTTCAGCAAGTCAGTGCATAGATTAGGGGCAGCAGAGGAGCAGGAGAGATGTTTATTTGTGGGAGGTGTGAATAAGTGGATGGTTGGAGGCTGGCATCACTGACATAGAGAAAGGTGCAGAAACAAAATGACAGGATCAGACAAGCAGTCTTATTGCTGCCAAGGCTCTTGAAAACAAGAACAAGAAATCTGAGGTTAATTTGAAGTGATTCAGAGGAACAGGTAGTGAATCCAAAGAGAAGGAAGGCAAGGAAGGTGACATTTGTCACTTAGAATAAACTGCAAATTGTCAGCCCTTTTCAACACATCACCCAGAAGATATGTGATAGGTACAAGTGTGTTGTTGAACCTGGACAACATATATTTTCCCACATCTTCAGTCCACATCAGCCAGCATCCCCAGAGAGATGTGAAGCTAGGATTGGCAGGTAGTGACCCTTTACAGCACAGACATTTCTCTCTACGTGTGACAAATCTTTTTGCCAATTCTTCTGTGTGAAGGGAAGGGGTGAATTCAAGACAGAGAAGCTTGAAGATCATAAAGAAAAACTGTATTTTGTTTTAAATACATATATTACTTAAAACATATAATACTTAAAAGAGCATTAGAACAGGCTGCCCAGAGTGGTTGTGGAGTCTCCTTTTCTGGAGATATTCAAAATCCACCTGGATGCAATCCTGTGCAACCTGCTCTAGGTGATCCTGCTTGGACTAGATGGTTCCCAAAGGTCCCCTCCAATTCTTACCATTCTATAATTTTGTATTTTTCTTGCAAGAGTCTGACTTTAGGATTACAGCCCAAAATGAGGTATAGCTATTACATGATGTAATTCTTGCCCTCTTCTCAAAATGATGTAACAATATTGCAAGAAAAGTATGTTATTCTTCTGGTCATAACACATTAATGTTGGCAACAATGAACACTGACTGTATTAAAGAAATCCAACCACTACAACACACATAAATAAAATAAGTAAAATAAAAATTAAAAAATAAATAAAAATAAAATTTAAATAAAATAAAATTTAAATAAAATAAAATGTAAATAAAATAAATTAAAAAAAAAAATCAGTCACCTGTTTACCAGAAAACTGTAGCTGCTCTTGTAGCATAAGATACTCCTCTCCATTCAGTCTTGTGCTCTCCACTGAGTACATTGTGGCCCAGTACAAATAGCCATTTACTGAATCCACTACTAGATCCTTCACTAGGAATACAACATGAGCCACGACATCCATGTGGCCTCCCAGCAGTGATTTTCTGTAGATCTAGGGACAAAATAATTGCTTTTAGAGTCACACCTAAATCATCAGCCATCATCAATTGAGTCTACAGAAGTGATTTTTCCACACCCATTTGTTAGAAGCTTATGCAAGTTTTCACAGCCTAAATCTTAGTGTGTGTTTAAAGCATAAGAATGATGAATAAGGCAAAATTAAAAGTTAAAAGGTAACAAAAGAAAAAGCTAAAATATCTCTACCCCTTGGCTTTCCTGGTTTTGGCAGCCTTCTGTCTGACAGAGCTTCTCACCCACTTCATATTCACTATTCACAAGTGTAAATGAGGGTGCAAGGCAGTGTGAAATCTGGCCTCCTAGCTCCAGTTTTTAAAACAGCTTCTGACTTTGCACTTACAAGAAATGAAAGGCATAATTTGACAGCACTGCATAAATTAGCACTGCAATTTTGAAGTCAGATACCTTTTAAATAATTCACATGTCAATGTTCCTGATATGAGAATGTACAAAGTGCAGTTGCAATTATTTTTTTTATCTAGAGTGATCTGCAAAATATCACAGTACAGAGGTCAGTCTTGAAAATCTCTGGGTGAACCAATCATGTCAAAATCGATTAAAATAAAGTCCAGCTACTTCTTAGCTGAGATCAACTTGGCAACCTCCATTTTCACTATCTTCCCTTCTTTTTACAAGGTTGGCTCCAAGGAAACTGTTGATAACATGTTTGATTTTCATGCTTTATGTTGTATTTATAGTGAACATTAGTGAACGTTTTACCACAAGTGTTTGTAGATCTCTGGAAAATCACACGAGGGAAGAAAAGCCTCTTTGTTCTACACTATAACATCAAAGAGCAAAGGTCCAGATGCATCTCAAGTTGCAAGAAGTAAGGATTATCTTCCCAAATACTGCTCCACAGTCTTTCTTGTTGACTTCAAGGTTTGGTTTGTTTGTTTTCCTTTTAAGAAGTGCAACTATACCTACCATATTTGCTTTGCCAGCCCAGTACAAACATCGACCTAACCAATCAAAGGCCAACAACCTTGCATTTCTGACATCAGATAAATAAGTATTCTCTAGGGTACTCTCTCTTTTGTTCAATGAGCAGGTCTGAACTTCCCCCATGGAATTAATCCAATAGAGAGTGTCGTTATGCCAGTCGAGGTCTTGAAGAAAAAAAAAAAGGAAGATATTAAGCATTTCACAAGCATGGAAATAAAATCCCATATTTATTTAAAGAATAAAAAGTAGCCAGGCATTACAGTTTTTTTTAAAATCAATATGAATTAATAGTTAGGCTCAGTTAACATAAAGATAGGTATTTCCTCATAGGAATACAATGTACACATACAATACATATAGAGCCCTGATTATTATAAATATATGACATAGATTAGGATGCTGGAGGCAGAACAATTTCGTTCCGAGAGTTGATTTTAGCTCTGCTATAACTGTGGTCATGTCAGCAGGGTTTCACTAAGGCTTAGTTTGATCCATAAAGAAGGAGAAAGAGGATGGACACAAAGGCTTGGCTCAGTGAAGCAGCTAGAGTTCAAGCTTAGATTCTACAACTCTTGTCTTTCAGCTCTATTGATGAAATTTGTGGAGAGCTAATAAATACCATTAGGTCTATAGCAGCAGCATGCAGTTTGTTTGGTATTTACCTGAAATATTTCTTATATGAGGATATAGGAGTTCTCCTGGCCCATAGCTATCCAGCTGCTGCTTCCAGAGACCCTCAGCCCCCACTGCCAGCATATATGGTTCTTTTTCAGCTGATAAAGAAAGAAAACTGCAGTTGTACAACCAAGAAACAATTGATATATAATATTTATATTCCAATAGCAGGGGTTCCTGTTTCTGGAAAGTTACAGAAGCAAAGTTAAAACTGCCCCTGCCCTAAGGAATATTGGACAGAAGAAAGGCATTTAAATACCATACTTTGAGAAATTCAGATGCTCAGAACAGGTTTAGATGCAGAACAATAAGGCAGTTTGGAACTCTATTAGATGTTTAAAGAACACTGTGGGTTTAGACCTGGCCTTATTGAAGTCAGGTAAGTTACCCCTAATCTTAACTGCCAGTGCAGTGCCTTAAATTGAAAGCTATTTTCCCCTCAGACATAGGTTATTATGGGTGAACTAGGTTTCAAAAAACATTCCAAAGATCTACAAATCTTCAACATTGTTCACACATCCATTTCCTCCATTCTCTATGCTCAAACAAAGGATTTTCAGCTTTTAGTGTGGCTGCACTTTACCAGAAACTCACATTAACCCCCAAAGCATTGCTCAAACCATTGTGATAGCACTTTACAGGGCACAAGACAGTCATAACATCTCTCATACCTGTTCATTTGATAAGGTATCAAATAATGTGTGTGATATTGTATTTGCATTAGAAAAATGTGTATAAATAGTCGGAATAAATACATATCATACCCCTATAGTAGTATGAGAATCTTACTACTCTAATTAAAAGCAAATGTACTTATCCTGTATTCTTTAATGATTCTAAGACAATCCTTTTTGTGCCCCTCAATTTGCAATCTTTACCCAAAGCCTGACCCCTTACCAGGTGGAAAGTTGTATGCATAACTCATTCTTCACTTCTCCTGGATGACAAATAAATCTCACCTTCTTCTAAAGTTGTGCCTCTAAATGACTCTGACCATGGCCCTTCACCAGCAGGAGATACAGCTCTGACTGACATTTCATATGTTGTGGAGCTGACCAGCTCCTTCACTGTAAACCTAGTATCACTAATGTTTGAGAAAACCCATTCCTCTTCAAATGGATGCTGAGATGACACTTTGACATCATAGCTCCAGTTCTGCCAAGCACATAGACCTGTGAGATACAAACATGTTATTACAGGGCAGATGGCTCTAACAGATATGAAACATTATTTGAGAAAACTGTAAATTGGAAATTCATTTTTAAAATGCCAGCATCAGGGGTATTTGGAAAGGAATAAATAAAAAATTTTATTTATCCTCTGCACCTGTGGGACCAAGCAACATTGCTGCTACTCCATACCATACTTAAGGAGCTTTGCTTCAAATCCATTGCAGATTACAAATGAGTTACCAATATAAACTTGTATTAAATCAAACAAACAATCTATTTTACTGGCAAATCTTGAGTGAAATTTTCCAAACTGAGGTAATCCTGCATCTTCAAGCAGGATCAGCTGTTCAATTCATCAAAGTCCTGGAAAAGGGAAACCAGGAAGCTATTTCTCTAGAAAGAAAATGGACTTTCAGGAAGAAACAACTGGACTTACTGGTTCCAATGGTGTGTTTAGGTGGTGTCCAGCTGATCACAGCTTGGTCCAATCCAAATAACACCTTAACAAAGCGAGGAGGAGTTGGTAAAGGAAAAGGCTGAGCTGATGTCCCATAGAAAATCAAGTTGCCAAATCCAAAGTACTCTGGGTACACCAAATTGCAATCCACAACATACTCATTGAAGCTAGATCTCCTCTCTGGAGAGAGCTCTTCGTGGAAAACTGCCCTGCCATCTGTGACTGTAAACATGTTGTCCTCATAAACAAAGCTTTCTATGTCATTAAATGACACATGCAATCGCAGAGTGTGAAATTCTGAACCATCAAGAAAACTTGACACAAAGGCCTGTTCTCTTTTGTTGAAGAAAATAAGTCTCTTAGATTGGAAGTCGATCTTGAAATCTCTCAGGTCACTGGATTTCACTACTGGTGAAGCTGTGGAGGTAGTTCCAGGAAAGAGTGGAAGGTTTGCTCTGTATATACCATCCTCCAGGAGACAGAAAATATATCTGGTCACAGAGGAAAATTGACTGAAATAATTACAGTGCAAGAACTCTACAGATGAATCACAAATATTCTAACAGCTCAGAGTTGTGCCTGTCTTTATGCATACAATAGGAAGATGCTTTTGGCACTATTCATATACATCCTGGGAGAATTAAGCACATTAATTTTTACCTTCTGGTGTTTTGGTTGACAGTTTGTTGGAGAATATTCTTTCATAATATCTCAAGTGTTAAGCATGGACATTTAAAATGCATGGAGCTTCATATTCATAAAACCAGGGAATGTCTGAAAACCAGATATCTGCATTGGAAGTACTTTATCTTCTCTGATGGAAGAAAATGCAAAAAACTGCATTTTGTCACTCTTGTTCCAATTGGTTTGTAGCTTGTTTTTTTGTTGCCAATAGCACTTCTGTTTTGGTAAAGCAAGAGTTGGAAACAAGGACCTAGATGACTAATGAAGTGAAAAAAGAACAGTTTTATAGCACCTTTGACACCAAGTGTTCAAGGAAGGACACTTACCCATTATAGGGATCAGCTATGACCTTCCTAGGGGATGTCATATAAAGAGGAGTGATGTCTTCAGCTGCTGTACAGTTCTCTAAATGACAGACATGTATCTGGGGAATGAGAAGAAAAAGTGATCACGTATTCATGGGATATTTGCTAATAGTTAACTTGATATTCCTCCAGAGGAAGCAGACAATGAAACACCTCTCTTGTAATTCTAGGTCCTTCTGGGCTCCTGTCAGTCACCTAACACTTGGACACAAGCACAAATGCATCCATGACTGCTTACCTTGACAAAGGTGTCTGTCAACCATTCTCCTATTAACTTCTTATGTCTAAGATGGAGGGAAATGCCAACTGGGGTGGGGACAGGCAAACTGTATCTTGAAAATGATCAGGTAGGGGAGGGAAAAGAGGGAAGTGTTTTTCTGATCCTGGGAGCAATACCTCGGGACTTTTCTAACATACAGTGGATTCAGAAATCCCTGCCCTCAGCCTGTTCACCTACAGCTCATTTGCATCTTTTTATCACTACTTCTTTTCCTGCTCCCTGTTCACTGAGGAGCAAGCAAAAGATCAGACATGGCAAGAGGATTGAAAAAAATATATATATTAAATCCCCCACTAACAATTTAGAGCGATTTCCTAGTCCTTTATGCATTAGAGGACTGCAAAGTTACATGCAAAGTCTGACCATTAGGATGGTTGACATTTTATGACAGGGAATCAAGTGCAGGGTTGCCAACTACATTTTTATTTCAGATTGAAACTGTTGTAATCTGAGCTGTCATCAGTGGTATGAAATATTTTCCCTCTTGTACATCTTTTGCCAGTGATGAGGGGCATCATAATCTCTAACTAGTTATCTGACCATCTTCCTGAGGCAGAATAGCAATTTAACAGGCTAGACAGAAAACCAAGTAACAGATACAAAGTTGTTTATATTAGGTATGAGGTGGGTTTGAAGTCAGTCTCAAAAACAAATCAAATAAAACCAAAGCTTTCTGTGTCCTAAGGAGAATAAGACAAGGTGTCAGAGTTCCATATAGCCTGCTTGCTTTAAATATGACCTGATATTCAAGCTTTTCTTCTTCTTTTTAAAATTCTGAATATCTGAATAATATTAAAGAAAAAAAATCTTTCTATAATTATATTTTGTGCATGTATATCTATACATAAATCAGATTTTCTCATGTAAAATAAATCACAGTAATGGTTCAAATGAAATAAGAAATTAATTAAGCCCCAGAGCACTACCTTTTCATTCATGACAAAGTATATCCTCTGGTAAAGCCAATCTACTGAGATGGATGTAATATTCCCCCAGCCAACATAAAAGAGCATTAGGTCAGATACATCAGACATATTTGCAGCTCCTTTCACCCAGATGGAATTCCCCTCAGAAAAATAGACAACTTGCTGATAAACATTCACAGAAATTCCTAAAAATAGAAAGATACAGTGACAAAGATAATGTAAGAAATAAGCTTCTGTTTTTCTGTTACTCTTTCAATATATTGAAAGTATATTGAAGCATTTCTCAATCTGCAACCCAACATAATTGGAGAAAAGTTAACTGGTTTTTCTCCTCCACTTAGTCTTATTTCAGATAATAAGGTAACTTTCCCATTTGATATGTGACATTTTAATAGATAATTGCAATCAGACAGAAAGGGGGTGTGTAACATGCACACCAGCTGACCCCCATTGCCCCTCTCCAGGGCAAACAAATGCAACTGGCACCTCCTTACAAAGCACCATTCACTCTAGAATTGAAGCTAGACATTATCAGTGCCACCCCTGTGCTATCAAAGGATATTTAGTCAGGAACAATATTAATTCCCTGGCATCTTTGTGGCTTTGTGAACTCTAGCAGATAAACTCAGACTTCCTTGCTGTCTCAAAGGACCATATACAGCACCAGTGTAGATAAGAAAGGTTAGAGTCATGAGTAATTTGAGATAACATGGTTGTCTGGTGACAGGCTACTAAAGAGCTCTGTGCCCCAGACTAGCTAACACACAGCATACACTTCAGCCAGTATCTTTTAACATTTCATATTATTTAATTCTGAATTTTGAACCCCTTCACTTCCCCATATTCATGTTGTAAAAACAAAGTCATAGGGAAACATCTGCTTTGGCATCATCTTACCTACTAAGTAAAAGTCCAGCTCTGAGTTAGCTGCCTAGATTCAGTGAAGAAAAGGATGCACTGGGGAGAAAATTAATCTCTTTCCAGTTCTTGTCATTTCAAATAGGTCAAACCATGTCCCAAAAGTTCCCATTTCTCCCCACTGACTATAAAGGGAAGCTAGATACTGCCTCAGGGGAGGTGCATTCTGTCCTTGGTGAAGCCATAGGTCTAAGAGAGACTTGAGAGAAAAATATTTGAGAGAAAAGGAGATAGATTAATTTGATTTTACCTGTAATGTTGTGGTCTAGCATGCTACTTTGAAGGCAGTGGGCAGCTTCAAGGAATTGTTCTGTGTATCTCTTCCTTAGAGACTGGTTTCTAGATAGGAAGAGCCATGTTGCTTTTTCCTTAACTAAAAGAGAAATTCAGAATTAAGATAGATGACCTCAGGACAGAGAAGAATGCTCCTACCTCAGAGACACTGTTAATAGATGTGCATATGCACATGCACACACATATGTACACATGCAAATATATTCATTATTACACTAGCCATGACAGACTAAAGCTTAAACTCTTTGAGCATTGAAAGTGGATGGAGTTATTCACTATTACAGTGCCTTCTGGCTCCTCAGCCAGGGTGAGGATGCACCACATGGATTTCACATCATCATTTCCTTTAACAGCAGTGGGTCCCTAGTGATGGAAAGTAAGCTGGAGGAAATGAGACCCTATGGATTCCTGAGGAAACAAAGCTCCTGAGGAAACAAAGCACTAAGACATCAGTGTGACTCCATCATAGAGCAGACTCACGATATTTAACTCCTGGGCCTTTTTAAAAAGCCCAGTCAAAAGATAATGTTATCCCACAGAGCTGGGGAAGAGGAAGCCAAGTATATTTATTTCATGTATTTCATCATGCTAGTTATTTTTTTCAAGAAAGTCGTTTTCATAGATAAATTATCTGCTTCAAAGATGATAAATTTAGGTCTGTGTTTGGTTTTTTTCTTGATAAAAATCACAGATTTTAAAATCAAAAAGGAGGACTTTGGTCACATAAACTGACTTTGTGCTTATAGAAGCCCAAGGAACTTTCATCAAAACCTCTGCCACAAATCCATACCTTCCACCTGGGCTATTCATAGTTGTGGGAAAGATTAGCTAGTTTTGCTTCTGAATTTCTAATCTCTGAAAATCTAGCACATCCTCTGCTAAACTGATTCACAAGGTAGTTATCTTCATTTGAAAAAGTGGTGCTTTATTTTGAGCCTGAATTTGGCTAATTTCAGCTCCAAATAAACCTTCCCTTTTTTTTTTTTTTTAGGCCCTCTAGTTTAGACAGCTGTCTTCTATCAGATATAATATCCTCATATGGGTAACAAGAGATGGTGATTGAATGCTGTCTTAATTTATTCCCAGATAATCTGCATAGATCTGAGCTGCATGTATTTCTCACACCATTCACTCACACCACAAGTCATTTTGGGAATTAAGTCTCCAGAGCAGAGCACAAGTGGCCAGTGTCACTCCCTTTTTTCCCCAGTGATATTTCTTCTAGTAGAGCCCAGAGATCAGATTCTTTCCCTGACTCTTCTCAGGGCTCAGATCTACGCATCTCAGTACCTGAGGCAGTGACACCATTTCTCTAAATAGCAGAAGACTGGAAATTCAGAGACAGAGTTGAAGACTTTTCAGGAGTTTGATAACTGGATTTCTTCAGGAGGAAGAGAGAATCTTTTGTTTTCTATTCCAAAGACACATTTTGGTAACACTGATTTAATTCTCACTTGTGGTTTATCTCAACATGTACCTTTCTCTGGCAATTAATTAATATTTCTGCAATTCTTTGAATTAATGATACTTATACTGTCTCATTACTTTCATCATTAATAAGTAAAATAAATACAGACATGAAAAAGCATGATAATTGGATATTATTTTGCCTATTTGGCATGAGGAAAGGGAGAATGTTTTGACTAAAGAATTTCATGTTAGGTATTTAACATTATTAGAAGAATTACATCTGTGTGTCAGCTGTTAAAATCTCATCTGAAAAATGGAAGCATGTCCTTTCTGTTGCTGTCTCAGAGTGAGATGTTTTACATCTCTAATATAACTCATGCCAAATTTCTTTTAGCCTACCAACATGTCAGGTTATTATCATGCTGTGTGGCCTAATAATGACTCCAGCTAAAGGACAGGAGTCTCTCTGATATGCTGTTGGCTCCTCCCTCAGTGTACAACAGTCTAAATATAATTCTCTTCTGCCAGGTACATGATAGGCAATGTAATTTTGTTCCCAGGAACAAATATCAGCAAGGACTCTGCTACTTCTGTACCTTTGGGATGTGGGGTTGTGATGTTGGCTTCGTCAGGGGGACCAGCACCAACCTCATTAACTGCCACAATACTGAACCTATGGAAAGCCAAAGAGACAGGTTTTGGTTTGCAGGTTTCATTTGAAAGTTTGACAGAAAAAATATTTTATCAAGTGGGGCAGGTGCTACAGAAGTGGCCTAACTTTCAGGAAACAACCACTGAAAAATCAATGCTCTGGGAAATTTATAATAAAAATTAAGCCAACCCAAATCTGAATTCCCCAAAGATGGGGCAATAGAAGATTCTTCTACAGTAAAACTCAAAATGAGTTTTCAGACTCAGAAGAGCAACTCCACTTCAAGTGAAGATCTCTATTTACCAGTGCAAGCAGAATGCAGACCTTTGTGTTTAATAAAAAGGAAGACATTCTTCCAGATGCTTAAAGAACTATGGAGCACTGCCCTACCATTCCCTACATATATTGAAAACATGCCACACAAGCCTAAAAATAAAAAAGAGCAGCTAAGAAAATTCAGTATGCAGTCCCTGTATCAAATTGCTTTTCCAACTCATCTGGAATAACACCATTATCTCAAGGAAGGTTGTTTTTGGCAAGAAAATAATGATACAGCAGATTTGTCCAGAACTGGGCTTACCCTGTACTACCTGGGCAAGAATTATTTTCATACCTGTAAGTGGTGTTTGGAAGGGTGGAGTAGAACTGAAAGCTATGACCTCTTGAGGCTCCCAAGAGTCTGTGATTCTCACTGGTCAGTAGCAGGTTATAACCAACAATCAACCCATTTGGAAAAAGTGGTGGAGACCAACTAACTTCAACCGTGTTTGGACTGGAACTCTGAATATCTTTAATGACAGGAGCTGTTGCAGGAGCTGCAAGAGAGAGAAATAATGACTCTGGGATGGCATTGAAGACAATATTTTGGGTTTCTTTTATTTTTAGGTACATGTTTAAGTTTCATACTTGTTAATTCTAATAAATATGATTAGGGACAGTGTGAAATTTCATCAACAGTTAATTTTTTTTAGTGTCCAGGAAAATGCGTGTGCATTTTAGTCAAAAAGTTAACACACAAAATGATGCACAAAAGTATCCAATGTGCTCTCTCAACTTTGACCATGTGCTTTTCAGTGCACATTTTAAAACTAAAAGCAGCAAGCAGCCCTAAATCTTCTAGTTCAAACAAAAAGAGACTGTACTATTTTAGTAT
>JAOEGS010000332.1:70534-83169 GCA_025447755.1 Corythornis vintsioides
AAATAAAAATTTTATATATATATAAATATATATATATTTCCTTTATATATATATATATATGGAAATGCTATGTCATTTTTGTGCTTGTGCATTATGCATGATAAATAAAATGTTATTTTATAATATACATAACATCTTGATGATCAGCTTAAGCTGATACATCCTGGCATTGTTGCTTAAAGAGGGGACCTGCTTTTCCACCACACCTTCCCAAACCCCACTCACTTGCCAAGCAAATAATCTTGCAGTTACAGAATCACAGAATCATCAAATGATCTGGGTTGGAAGGGACCTTAAAGATCATCCAGTTCCAAACCCTTTCCATGGGCAGAGGCATCTTCTACTAGACCAGGTTGCTCAAAGTCCCATCCAACCTGGTCCTGAACACATCCAGTGTTGTGTCACCTACAACCTCCCTGGGCAACTTGTTCCAATGTCTCACCACCCTCATAGTGAAAAAATTCTTCCTAATTTCTAAACTGAATCTGCTCTCTTCTAGTTTAAAAGCATTACCCATCATCCTATAAACAAGGCTGAGAATCTAGGTAACACTAATTTAGCAACAAAAGAATTATCATTAACCTGACATGCCTAAAAACACATGTCTCAAAGGTGAAATGTTTTTTTGGAACAGGCTCTTTCCCTTTTTTCCACTTGTCCTGGAAAGCATCTGGAAGTTTCCTTATGCATAACCTCAGCCTCCTCACCACTATTCAAGGGAATTCCTAGACAAGAGGGAACTCCTTTGCTCCAGTGAAAATAATCCAGGTTAGTCTGACTGCTTAAACAGTTGCTCTTTGCTAATCCCACTCATTTTGCTGAAGAAGCTTAGTCAGAGCTCTCCTGAGCAGCACAACTGAAGAGGAAGCTGGTGACAGGCAGATGTATTCTCTGCATTTTCTTCCTAAGGCAGAGCACTTTGTACTTTGGATAGATCTTCAGGAAATTTAGGAACCTCAGGATTTGGTCTACAGCAGGGAATGAAATTCATCCACAGCCATAGCCTAGCAGGTGGCATGGGACGACCACTTGCACACTTGAAAAATCACTTATACTCCAAGAGAAGATACCCAGAACCAAAATACCTATGAGAATGGCTTCTAGCTTCTACTATATCCCAAACTGTTCTGGATGTAGCTCAGGTAAACAAAGATGACTAAGTTCATTTTTAAAAAAATAAAATAATTTAAAAATCTGTCAATTGTAATTAATTATTCAACGCTTTTTTGGTTTGGGTTGGGTTCTTTTTAGGAATTAATTGATTGTTAGGATGTCTTGGGTCTTGTTTGGAAATGCAGAAGAATAGTAGGAGAGGAGAAGGAGAGATAAAGTTAAGAACCTGTTGAGGAAAGTAATCAAGGTGCATCTGAAATCCTGCAGAATAAGCCAGTAGCTATTAAAAAAATGTTGGTATTTGTCTCAGGACAAGGAAATTTGTTAATTATCAAATATACATAAGTAACTATTTCTTTATAAATGGACAGATTAGTTATCACTGATACTAATAATTCTTGCAAGTGAGCATTTGCACACTCATGAATGTGTAGTGTATGCCTGCCTTGCACAAATGGGCTCTAACTATTACTGCAATACGGATATTTCATCAAATAGCAACATCCAAGACATTCAAATGAACACCTCGATTTAGAATGATAAAAATCATTTTTCTTAGACTTCCAACACCGTTTCCACCAGGTGTCACTATAGCATCCCATAAGCCAAGACCTTCAAACAAACAAATACTGAAATGTCTCCAGTTTGATGTTCCTTCTAACACCTTTGGCCAAACAAATACCATCACTCACCTCAGTCTTTGGATTTTTCACCTGAACTCCAGCAATTCTTCAGGAAGATAATATTCACAGGCTTTAGAAACAAAATGTTAACAGGAGGGTTTGTAAAATCTGTAAATGATGGAGCATTAAATATTATTTTTAAGTGTATCTCTTCCATAAAACTGCACCCTGGCACAGAACTGGGAATCAAAATTCTATGAGATGTCATTAATAAACCTTGTCCTTTATATTATAGATCTACTTACCCAACATTGCTTCCTTCTTCCCCAAGACCAGCACAGGGAGAGGATCTGTGAGGAAGAAGACCATGAATGAGGAGAAAAACAGCAGCATAGTAGCTCTTGCAATTCCCTTCCTCAACAAGTGTATATCAGAGCACCTCACAAACGATGGATTTATCTTTCAAACTGGTTTGAAAGCAACAGAAACATGTTCAGAGAACTGATCTGCCCTGATAGCCCCACATTCATGTGGGCTATCATATCTTGAGGAGGAAAATGCACATTATTACTGCCAGTAAAACAAGCAACTAATATTTTCTGAGTTGAAATTATCATGACCAGTGAAGTCTGAATGTGAGCATGCACATGATGGTGCATATCACAGAATGGTAGGGGTTGGGGTAGGGGTTTAGTCCAGAGCAGGACAAAATTAGGGCATGTATATGTGTACATGAATAGTACAATATAAGCAGACTAATGGTTTAAGACACAGAACTTTAGGATTCTGCTGCACTTACAGCACAAGTTGGCTCAAGGTGAGTTGGCAGCATCCTCTACCATAGACACCAATTCACAGACATAAGATGTTACCCCTACAGCCAGATAAATCACTTGGGAACTATTTCCTGGGCTGCCAGAGGTTACAGCCCAACATACTAACCTAAACTGCTGCCAATTCAGGTTATTTTAATACACCAGAGTGAAAACTCTCACATTTCAGGGCAGCTTTCAACTGGTCCAGTCCAAGAGCCATGGAGCAAAACTGCTGCAAACTGGCAGCAACCTCTAGTGAAAAGGTAGGCCAAGCAGCTCAAGGTAATACCCACTCTAGCAAATAATTTTAATCTGCTCCCACATTACAATCTCACCAATTTCAACACTCTGCCATTTGAACACATCTGTACACGGTTTCACAAAACCACATCACACGACAGCCATTGGAAGGGCTGGAAAAACAGAGAAGGGGATGGCTGGGAAAGCAGGGAAGGGCACACTCAAACCCCCCATCTCTCTGTCTAGTTTGGACTGTTTGTATCCAGTTATATAAGGCTTAAAACTCCTTGAACTTCGACCAAATTTATTACTCCTATCTTTTCCTAGGGAAAGCTGGGAGAGGTGAGAAAGGAGAGATTGACAATCCCACAGACAGTCTACGAGGCAGATCAATGAAAAGGAAAATCTCTTTTTTTACTTACCAATTTCTAACCTCTTTGTCTTGTGGGGGTAGCCTTGAAAAGATAAACTGATGTGAAACTCACTGGTGCTGCTGGATTTTCACTCTTTTTCCAAAGATCACAGATTATGTTCATTTTCCTTCTGTCAGTGGGACCTTTTGCATTTCTCAGTGAAGTAAGTGACCAAGGATCCTAAGGGCAAAAAACTTCCCACCACTGCCCCTGCCTCCCTCCTCTTTTATTTGTCAGTGCAACTGCTAAGGCAGATGTTTGTCTGGCAATAGCAGCCAGTCGGTCAGGGAGTGCTTTGCATAAACAGAGGGAATACCATACAAGAGAAACCCCCTGGAGTCTGGCTCAAGATTTATATCTATCTCTGCAGATTAGAGAAGTGGGGTTGGGAGGGAGGGAGAAGCAGACTGTTAAACTGGATCAAATTGGAAAGACAGTCATGCATGAGATACTTAGCTAAACCAGTCAGGAGACAGGGATTTGTTTCTATTGATCTGCAGTAATGATGACTGGAGAAATGTCTCATTAACCAATGTACAATGATGGATTTCAGACTGGCCAAATTTGAGCTGTGCAGATTAACAATAGCTAGAGCTGTGAAAGCTAGGCCAGGGTAGAAAACATAAGGGATGCTGCAGGATAACACAGATCTATAAATAGGCTGCTAAAAAAAAAAAAAAAAAAAAAAAAAAGCAACTCTAAAAAAGAAAAAGATAATATCAGGGCTTACTAAATTATGTTTGTGTAATCATCCTATATGATCCTATTTGACATCAGGGAAGAGAGAGAGCTAGCACAAAGTGACAATAAAATCCTTGCTGTTAAGTAGATAAAGCTTGCACTGCTTTTTGCACTGCTTTAAAGAGGATAGGTTGGCAAGGTCTTTGCAAAGCTCTTCAGTGATTTGTTCAACTGTTCTATTAGGTGTCTTCTGATTGGTACCAATCAAATGTGCAGTGTGAAATGTGAAGAAAACTCCATTCCAACATACACAAGAAGTAGGCAGGGCAACAGTGTAAAATGGCCCGTCTGATGAGGACTGTGTGGAAAAGATGTGTAAAGATTTTTAGAGAGGAACAGAAGGAAAGATTTCATACTGTACAGGGAATGATTTATTGCTCTGAGCATGTAGATCAGTGTCAGAGAAGATATAAAGCCAAGATAGGAGAAAAAGACAAAAGGAGCACAAGTAGTGGTGTGAATTACATGACCTCTGTAGAGACCTTCAGAACAGTCATATGCTCAGTATGCATAAACATCTCCCATAAAAGGTTTTACTCCAACACCTCCTGGTTTCCAGGGCATTCCAGAATACCTGAACACTTTATCTTCCAGTAGTTTCCTAAAAAGAAATTGCTCATTCAGCAATCCAGAAGAAAGACCATCTGTGTGAAGCTGCTGACAGCCAGAGAAGCACCAGTGCCCACCATGAAGACAGGAGCTAGCATGGGCTGGGTTTGATCATTTCAGTCACCTACCTGGGAAAGTGGTGTTGCTGGAGCGATGTTTGGATGCTCTGCTCACTAACCTTTTGGTAAATATATAGAGTTTCAGTTTCTCTGCCCCCCTCAGAGCAGCTGAGCAGTGCCTCTGGGTACAGGTGTTGTTACTGGTCCATCAGATGAAGTATAGCAACATAGAAATCAGCAATGGCTGGGTTGAAAGGGACCTCTAGAGGTCATCTAGTCTACACCCCTTGTTGAGAGCAGGGACAGTAGTTCCCTTTCTCCTCACAAGCAAGAACAAAAAAACTCATAGTAAAGAAAAATAAAATAAATATATATATGTGAATTTTTTTGAGCCTCCAACAAACACAGGCTTGTTGCAAACAGCTGGAAATATGTCTGATCCCTTTTTGTTTGAGGGACAGGGACACATCCCCTAGAAGACTGTGGTTAGCTGGGACTATCAACATGAGACATCCTAGGGATGGTAACAACATATTTCCACCTATGTTAACAGCTGGAAAGCTAAATGATGTTGGAAAGTCAACATTTTGGCTCAACTCACTAATACGTGCCAACACCACAAGCAGACACATGACCTTTCAGATTTTATCCTCTAGGTTATCCTCCAGGATTTGGGATCCTGGGTGTACATCAGGCATCTTTTCTGGCCACACTAAAGCCCCCCCACAACATCTCCTCTGAAACTGCCAACCATGAGGACTGTGGCTGGGTGATGTGAATTGTTGCAGGGATTTTGGCCACACACAGCTATTCTGTGCCAGGGCTGGCCATGCCAGCTGGAGCTTTTCTTGTTCCTAGATGTTCAGCACTGTTCATCCTCTTGTGGAAAGTCTTCAGAGGAAGGGCTCTCTCAAACCTTTTAAGCTACTGTGGACAAATGTGTGTGAAACAAGAAGACAAATTTACCAGAGCCTTTAGGGTGGGAACTCAACATGTCCAGGCAGCAAGAACTAGAAATGAGGACTAGGCAGCAGAGCTTCTCTCATTGTGAAAGCCTGGCCTGCCACTGAAACCTGTGGGAGGTAAATTCCTGAGCTGAATCCACACAGGCAGTCAGCCCAGCATGAGCACCCTGCACCCAAAACCTCAACCATGCTCAAGGGAAGGGGGGGAAATCACATCCAATTTTGGTGGACAAATTCCATGCTAGCTATAGAGCAAACAAAATACAGGCTGAATTTAAATATAGGAGGCAGACCTGATTAGGTCTCAATTACATAGATTGCATTTTCAAAAAGACCTGGAGGAGCATTTGTGGTCCTACAGGGCCAAGAACAACCACCAATCACACAGAATATTAGGGGTTGAAAGGGACCTTGGAGATCTTCCAGTTCAACCCCCCTGCCAGGCAGGACCATATCATCAAGCATAACTAAAAAACCAGTATATTTAATGACAAGAAGCAGATAGAAAAATGCCAAAAGTTCACTATGAAAAGGAATCTTTAAGAAATTATACTGCCCCCACAAACCTCATTTTAAGTAATAAAAACTCTCAACTATTGATCACTTATTATTTTATGAGGAATTAATGTTTAAAACTGAGTGCTCACCAAGCTGCTACATTTATTTTCTGTTATCCAGTTATCTTTGACAAGGAACCTAAGGTGGAGTGTATATATATATAATTTCATATGCATAGAAAATAATATATTGAATACTGTAATTAAAATATGATAAAATAAAATAAAAATTCAAGCCCATTTAAAAATAAATAATAAAGGCACAAAGGTCTTTACAAGGACTAATGACATTTGATCAGTTTTTTACATTTAATAAATAGCCTGGCCTTAAAAGCAATTGTCAGTGAACCCTTAAACTATATATACAGTAGTAATCCACAGCTGTGACAGTTATGAATTACAAGAATTTGACCTTGTAATTCATTGGTGTAAGGCCCCAGTGCTATGTGGAAAAGTTGCACAAGAAGCTTTTTCTCTGTACATAATGATTATTGCAGATTTATGAGCCATGCTTCCACTATGCATTACTGACTTACTTCTGTGAAGTTCCCAAGGAGTACAAACTTCCACAGGGCCTGAACTGAGCACAGGGATGGGGGGAAGGAGCAAAATCCCACACATCACTGCTACTAAATTAATAAGCATGATTCCCATCCCTCTCTCTTCAAAGAAATCAACTGTAGGGAAAGAAGGCTATCTTTGGACTTGCTTTTCAACCCCTGAGGCTTTCTGCCTGCATTCAGATCACACCCTACAAGAAAACTGTAACGTGGTTTCAACATCTGAAATTAGGAAGAAGGACTAGATCTGGTGTAAACTTCATGGTTTCTGGTCAATGACCCAATCACTCAGCTCATGCTTGTATTTGCTTTCAGATCTCTAAGCTCTTACTCATACAGCCAGGTTTATAATGATCAATAGAAGTTTGTAAACTGCCTTCTCCAGTATATGTGAGATCAAGTGCCACACTCAATATATTAGAAATAGAAACTCTGCTTACTTGAATTTACCTTCCATTAATTTATATTTTTTTTTTTTTTTTTTTTAAGAATAACTAGACCAACTGCTGTCTTCATTAAAAAGGCAGGTGATTCAAGCATAATTGGTTATTCCTGGAAGTGACCACAGGATTGCTTCGTATTTTGGACAAGTCATTTCTTAGCTCCTATTTGGATGCAGCCTCATACACAAGTGAATATTAAGACTACTTGTTTCTCCTAAAAAAAAAAAAAAAAAAAATGCAGTCTATCCAAATTCATCTGAACTCCCACTTGAGAAAAAATAAATGCTACAGATAAAAATTACATACCATGTATGTGTTAAGGGGAAGATGTTCTTTTTCAAAAGAATGAGTGCTAATATGTTAGAGAAACAGGAAAACATTTGAAAGCACCTCTAAAAAAACTGCTGCCTTGTAAGTGACAAATTGATCAAGGATGGTGCCAACTAGTCAGCTATAAATTAGTAGGCTCCATTTTGACAAAGAGTGTCATGAATCTCTAGATCATCATATTTTTCAAGGCAACCCTAAAGCAATAGATTTGAACAAAAAGGAACATTCTTCCCCATATTTCTTGACAGAGTTTAAGATGGCATGTCTGGGTGATTGTGTTCAACATGTGGATGATTAGCAACTTTTCTTTCATTCCACTTGGAAGGAAAATGATGACCTAAGACTACCAAGCAGCTGTGAGAAACTGCAAAAAAAGATGTGGCAGTGGGACGAATGATTAGTCTTCAGTTTGATCTCATAATTACATCATAATAGGTGACATGATTGGATAGGTTACAGTAATTAAAGTGATGAAAAGTGCACATTCATCCCCTATAGGGCTCTCATTAGATTTACACTCAACTGCTGCTATTGTAGTGAATGAGGCTGCATATCCTCTTAGCATCCAATTATCCCATCGGCATCCCCAGCCAGTGCTGGTGAGAGCCCAACTCCCACTCCCACCCAAACAAGTCCTACCCCTAATATCTGTGAATCCTCCTCTGCTGCTGAAAGAAAAGATTCTTGAAACCCGCTGTACTTTGCTTTCTCTCTCCCGAGATTACTACCCGAATTTATTGCCTGCAATTGCTTCTTCCATCTTTTTAAGGTCTATGAATATTTATGGCCTCTCCCCGTTGGGGATTTTGTTACCAGTGTAATTGCATAATACCAGTATTAGGGTTCAAATTCAGCCGTGTGGTTGTGGGCAGAAACCTGTGCCAGTGCAAGTTAAACTGTTTCTTCTGTCTGGAGGGTTTTTTCTCGCTGATTTTTGCCTCCTGTTTCTCTTCAACAAAGCACTGTCATGATACACTCTTAGTTACTTGCTCAGAACTACTTGAAATGTAGATTATTTCACTGACTCCTTCACTCTTGTGTGTTTTCACACCTCTCAGGGATGCTTACAGTAAGTGAGGATGGAGGCTAATGTGAGCCCCACCAGAAGTAAAGCTGGTGAGCCCAGTCCCACAGTCTGCTACAGATAGAGGAGACCTTTTCTGCAGCACTAGTTAGGGGAATAACCAGGAGCTCAGAGGAGTTCTGGAGGTCACTCCATCTCCAGCTGCTTTAATGGTATGTAGGTCTTAATAGAGGGTGGTGTTTTACAGACTGAAATGTCTTTGCTGCTCTGTGGGCATGGCCTTAGCCTTCCAACAGCACAAACACAGCAGAGTACACTTGGCTCATTAAATACTCCACAAACACAGAATAATTCTGGTTTATCTCAGTGAACTTCTAGACTTTCTAAGCCATGTCACAGCCTTTCAACAGCACTGACTTTGCTGTAGCCTAACCATTTTTAGCAAGGAGGGCTCCTCACATACCACATACAACTGCTGAATCTACAGCTCAGGTTTTTACTTTATAGGTCTTTTCTGATTTTTTTTTATGCAACCATCAAATATTTCTGGCAGAATTCAGTAGCTAAACACACAGATGTCAGCAACCAGAGCATTTTGTTCTCAGCTTTATCCTATGAATGCCTTGTATTATTTGCTTAGCACCAATGAAAATGCAAAACCTGGCCCATCTATAAAGACCATTAAAAGGTCTTTCAGTCTGCGAGCTATTCTTTTGCTAAACGAGGAGATTAACATACCTCTCGATGTCAAGAATGGTTCTTGCTCTTTGTCATTTGTGACCTCGGGTCCTCTCCACCTCACTGGGCCTTCTGATTTCTCCTCCTTCTACACAGTCAGCAAGGAAAGTGCCTGCAGTGTAGGAAGAACAGGAACTTTCCTGTTAGCTGCACAAAAGTAAGGCTGCTCAAATAAGATGAATGTTAAACCTCTTTGTATAAATGAGGGTCTTGGCTCTTTTGTTTGTTTCTTTCCCCTAGATTATGTATGAAACAAGATGCTTTTGAAAGAAAGTATGCATACAGTGTCAAGCTTGCAAGATAAGCTTAGATAAACTCCTCAATGTGTTTTTCCTTCCTCTGCCCCTTTCCCCAGACAAACTACCAGCTTAACACAAGGCATGCAAGGACACATTAGATGCTTTAGGTCTGCTCAGAAGAGGCTCTTTCAGTGTGTGTTATATACAAATATGTAGCAGTATATAGAAAGTATGGGTAAAAGGGAAATCCATGAACCCATAACCTGCACATCTCTCAATGAAATCTGGGTGTGTCCCTGCCATACTGACCAAACACCTTCTGTTTTGAGCTGATTTTGTCCTGAAGTCCTGTTCTTCCTGAGGGCAGACATCTGTGGAGTAAAAACTCACAGGTGCCTGCATAGTAAAGGTATCCATATAATGAATACTAGATGAGATACATTATCTAGTTGTAGGCAGTTCAGTTATTATCATTTGCATTAAACACACAAAATTCTTCTAACCTGCATGCTTGGAACACTAATTGTAAAGGAAGGACACGTGCTCATGCTAAAAAGTAGCCTGTCTAGTTCCTTAAATGAATCCTGCCTCGTCAGCATCAGTGACCAAAATACTTAAAACTGTATTCATTTTAAATCTGGTTTTATTCCTCCTTCTTGGAAAGGGAAATTTGGGAGAGTGCCCATGAAGCAGTGTAGCAATGTGACAAGGGGTTGCACAAGTCCTTGAATAACAGCTTTGAGAGCTGTATGCTCCTTCATTCATCTTAATGATTATTTAATTTTGGAAGCTGACTGTAAGTTCCTTGCCTACAGCATATTGAAAACTGACAGGGAGAGGGCATAATAATGTAATGTGAATTTAATAGCAAAATAAATAATACAGAAGCTACTGCACTGATTGCGTTATTCATTACCCTACTGAAGTCAATAGGAAAGTCCTGCTTCCCAAACCTTCTGGAAGAGGTGGAGAGTTTCACCTGAGCAACTTACATGTTTGTAATCAGAAAGGTGGCCTTACAAGCAACAAGCTCCTGCTGAGCCCAGGGTGGTGAGAAGATTGAAACAGCAGCCTGCCCTTCCTTCCACCACTGCTCTCCTGCACAATAAACTCCTTCATCAACCATGAAAGGAAAACAAATACCACTCACAGATCTTTTACAACCCCAGTCTCAAGGGCATGACTTACCATTTAACTACGAATCATAGGAATTGTAATAAATGTGAAGGGAATTATATGTCATTTTAGTCTGGATCTCAAACTCTCTTTTGCAAAGAAAAGGTAAGTCTCAAATACTAAAAAAACCTGTGTTAAACACATAAACCATGCATATAATGGCTGGTGAAAAGTATAATAGCAAAGTAAAAAAGCATAGAATTTATGGTGAAAGATACACCTGATTACAAAAAGGTGTCTGAAAACTTAAAAACCATGCATCAGCACTTACAAAACAAGAGCTCAGTTAGAATAAAGGTTTCCTAAACTTCTAAAATACTATAAATCGAACAATTACCTGTTATTGTCTCTAGGACAAGAAAGTTGATTGTGTGCTTCAGTTTAGCACAGCAGCAGAGTATTTCTGACCTGCTACCAGTGTGAATTCATCCTCCTCATAGCAACTCATCCCTGAATAGACTGTCTAGTCAGGCTACTCTGAATTCTCTGGCACACTTTTAGAAGCCAACCACTGCAGCCTGTTTAAGGGGTGAGCCTCCCACCACTGCTGGCACTGTGGCTTTCCCTTACCACACACCTCTGTCTCCCTGTGCCATAGGTCTTCACTGGAGACAGCAGCTGAGGTCACCCCACTCAAAGAGCTGCCCACAGCATCCTTTAAAAAAAAAAAATAAAAATCCACAATTTATCGGAACTTTAAAGCAAAAAAAAAAAAAAAAAAAAAAAGCTTGCACACATTAGCCATGAGGTTTGCACCTGTGTGTGGAGACAACACCCAGGGGCAGGTTAAAGGCGCAGGAATCCCCAACACCACCTAGGTTCTGCTGCAGACACTCCCATTTTCCCCATCCACCCCGCACACCGATGTGTCCCGCACATCCTCCAAAAGGCGAAATAACGCTGTTTGCTTCAAAATATGTATGGAGGGATGAGCATATATATATATAGCCTGCCAACTTCGGCTGCTCGCAGGGGATGCTCGGGGCTGCGCGGGCTTTGGGGGACTCCCCCAGGCCACGCTGGTGAGAAAAGCAGCAGCCGGGGAGCGAAGGGGAGGGGGTAGCTGAGCCGAGCCAGCCCCTCGGTCCACGACAGGAGGAGGAGATACCCCGCTCTGCAGCCCAATGGGAGCTGTGGAGCTTCCCTTTCTCCCGTTTCCTTTCTCCACCCCCAAAGCCCGGGCTGGGGGAAACGGGAGGGGGCAGCGGCGGGGCCAGAGGCAGCCCCGCATCGCTCCTTCCCCGCCCCCGCACAAACACCTGCGAGAGGGAGGGAGGGAGGGAGGGAGGGAGAGAGGGAGCCGGGGGGTGGAGAATGCTTGGGGGTGACCGCCCCTCTCCGCGGCAACGCGGGCTGTCCCCGGTGCCGCCCCGGAGAGGAGAAGGAAGAAGAGGAGAGGAAGAGAAAGGAACGAGAGGGAAGCGGGGAAGTTGCGCTTTGGCCGCCCCGTCGAGAGCCGGCGCGATGGGTCCTCCCGGGGGGTCGCGGGTCGCCCCCTCGGTGCTGCTCTCGCTGCTGCTCGGAGCGTCGGCCCCGCTCTGGCTGCGGGCGGAGAAACTGGGTGAGTCCGAGGGACGGAAGGAGAGGAGGGAGGGAGGATCTTGCGGGAGCCCACCCTGAGCTGGGGTGCTGTGGGGGAAGCCGTCCCGCCCTGCTTGCCTTGTTGCTCTGCGGGAGCGTAGCCTGAGCTGTTCTCAGGGCTCTATATAGTTGACCTGGTTAATGCTCGCCGGGTTTATCCCCGTGTCTGAGTAGCTGCGAGATTAAAGAGGTAACCGGCCTTACGCTCATTGTATACTATGGCTTTCCTCATCGGTGTTAATCAGGACTTTTTTGGCTTGGATTTTTTTTTCACATAAGCGGAGTAAAAGTCTCGGGCAAGTTGCAGACGGGAGGCAGGGAGCGGCTCCCTTCGTTCCCGCTGCTACCTGGGCTCTCTGCTCCGGCCGAGCCTCGGCAGCCCCTGTGGGAACGGCACCGGGCGCTCGGT
>JAOEGS010000334.1:0-57608 GCA_025447755.1 Corythornis vintsioides
ACAGAAATCTGATCTTGACTGTGGTCACTTGAGTTAGTAACACTATTTCCATACATAACATTAATTTCTTGCTTCATCCTTCTTGCCACATCTATATTCATTTTAAAAAGGCTGCTGAATTTGGCTGGGCTTTACACATCATACATTCTTTATAAGAACATATGTAAGCTACTTAAAATGACTGTGCATGCCATTGTTGTTTCTCATAAGAAAACAAAAACAATACAAAGAATTCTTGTTTGAAAAAGACAAGTTTACATTTGATTTTTTCCTTGCCAATGCTCTAACAAGTTCAGACAGTTGGCTAGAAGAAAAAAAAAGGCAAACTAATTTGGCCACTTGCCATGTCTCTAATTTATAGTATTAACTCTTAAGTACTAAAGCAAACTATCAAGAACTAAGAAAATAAGCAGTGACTAGTAAAGCTCAGGCTTTGTTTTTATAAGAATTTTGCCTGGTAAAAGGGAACCCTGTTAAGAACTATACCCTTGTTTTCTTCATCCACAGATATACATTTTTGTGCAAGTCTCATGGCATTAAAAACACTAAAATCTGCTCTTCCCATCACCTTAATGACTGAAACTGGGAGTAGGGAGTGGTTGTTTCTCTCCCCTTTTGTAAGCCTTCCAGCCTTCCTGAAAATGTGGTGTTACATGTGATACCCTGTCCTCATCCCCAGGGCTTTGCCCTCCTCCCCTCATGTGAGTGTTCCACTTGCCTCAGCAAACTGAAGAGCTGTTGCCCCGTGAAGGTCACCTCCCCTCAGAGGAGAGAGCACTTTGGAAGGAAACATCAATGGTTTGGGTTTATTATCACTTTATTACTCAAATTTGATTGTATTCCAGTCCCAAATCTTAATCTCAAGCCAATAAATACCAAATATCTTGTATCAGATTACAAATGCTAG
Source organism: Corythornis vintsioides (assembly GCA_025447755.1). NCBI lineage: Eukaryota > Metazoa > Chordata > Aves > Coraciiformes > Alcedinidae > Corythornis > Corythornis vintsioides. Next base: position 908 of record JAOEGS010000334.1, read on the forward strand.
TGAACAATATCCTTCTGCCTCTTAAGCAAAGAACTGCTTTGATGGTAACTGCAAGGAAAAGAAAAACAATAGAAAAGAAAATGAATAGAAAGTAAAGTTTCAGAAGTTACAGAAGGACTTGGCATGAGTTTGCTTCAAACACTGTTAGTGCCTCTCCTATAGACAGGAAAACTGACTGTAACTCAGAAAAGCACTCTTTTTTTTTCTGCATCAAGCAATCCCCAGCAGATGTTGACAGGAAAAGGTCTGAGTTTTTGGTATTTGTTGGGGTTGTTTGTTTGGGTTTTTTTGTTTGCTTTGTTTTGTATCTTTCAAGTGTCCAGATGCCCTCTTTGCCCAAACAGGAAACTTCATGGGGAAGCTGCAGCAGGGCACAGCCAAAGGCTGCAAATGGGCTACAAGCCCTTGCACATGTTACTCTCAAACCGTCAGCGGGAGTGTTCTGGGCACTGCACAGCTCTGTCTCCCTTTTACATCTTGTGAAGAAAAAAACAAACATCTCTGGATTTGTGGCAAAGAGCCTGATATCCCTCCCTGTGAGAGCTAAACCACAGCAAGCAGCCAACCAACACCATGTACAGGGGCAAGCTTTGGTCTTCTCTCCTGTCAGGCCTCTGACTGACAGGGTTGGCTAGACCTCAGCAGCAGAATTACCTGCAAATGCACACATCCTCAGTGAGTGCCTGTCCCAACACAGCAACAGGCTGCCCAATGCAATTTTGACCCCAAGCTGTCAAAATAAAGGCAGCACAAAGATTACCTCTACTCACAGCCAAAAGTGAGACACCCCCCCACCCCCCATGCTGTATCAAACCAGAAAGGAGGTGCTCTTTTCTGGGGTAGTGATTCATCCCAGTGACCCAGAGGCAGCCAAACCACAATGGTTACTTACAGAAAGGGGTCAGGGGAGCAAGCAGAAAGGAATTTAAAAAAAAAAATAAAGCCAAAACAAAGGGGTTTGTGATAATAGGAATGTTGATACAATATAAAAGTAAACAACAGCAAAACAAAGGCATAAAATCCTGTAACATGAAATGTCTAATGGGGGAACAGTCTGCACTTCTGGCAATGTTTTTCCTGAAATCTCAAATGGAAGGAGGACTTCAAACTGATCTCGTTTGAAATTGCTCCCCTTTGCCTTAGCAATGAACTTCTAGTCTTCATGTCTATGGGATAACCAAACTGACATGACAGCTCTCCAAGCAACTAGGTTACTCCAATCCTCCACATTCATCTTCGGGCTCCTTTGATAACTCATTTAGGTTTGTAATCTGAGATACTTCTGTTGCTGAAGTCAGAAACAGTCCTGGAAACAATTTGGTTTAAATCTATTACTGGGCAAAATAGAAAGGAAACAAATCTCAGGAAGAACCTCAGATTAGTGAGACACTCTTAGTATGAATCTAAAAAGACAAAAGTTGAAAGTGGTGTGCATTTGCTGTGTTGAATCTTCACATTTCCAGACTGGAAACAATCTGAAGGTTACCTAGTTTCATTACTAAAATTTCACTCATTCCTATTAACATTTTTCCAAACCAAACACCAATTTTATTTTGGGGACATGACACAGCATGGTCATTCTAAGAACAAAATTATCAAAAATAAATTCTGCCCTAGATGAAGAGATATCCCCAAAAATATGATCACAGCTATTTTAATGATTATTTTATCATCCTTGGGCTTTGGAACAAGGATTGGGAGTTGGAAGGGAAATTTAGTCTGTGAAGTATATTCCTACATTATGGCACATTCAGCATCTTTCAAAAATTTTAGCAAATGCTCTCAGGGTAAATGAAACAGTAATTTGTCCTTAAGACTTCTAACTTGCTCAAATTCTTCTAGATTTTCACTATGGGGACAAAAGGCATATCCCAGAAATGGCTCATCTTCTGCCAAAACTAAATCGTCCTGAAGACACTCACTAGAATTTTTTGAACATACTTTAGAATAGAGCAAGGTATTTTCCCATAGCCTTTTTCTCATAAAATGCTAACGAATTCTGACTCATTTTCTGAAAGAAAGAAGAATAATCAAAGAAAGGAATTCAGCCAGAGGCAGATGTTTAGCATGGAATATTTCAGCTTAGGAGTTTAAGTCTAACTAAATGGTGAGCAGCCAAACACAAGGTTTTGTAAGGACACATCTGAAGCTAGGACAAAATGAGTATTAGCATATTAACAATGTTGCAGGTCCGTTACTATAGAAAACACACACACAGACACACATTAATTTTGCTTTGAAAATAAACTTAATATCAATTTCTGTTTAATATTTCAGAAGAAGAGGATGCCCTCATACTAAAGAAAAATTATAAAATAACCTCCTATCCATTAGTAACTCCATTGAAGGGCAAACAACAAGCAGAAGGGTGGATTAATCAGCATTAAATCAGCATGCCCATATAATTTTCAACATTCCAGTTCTGAAAAGTTGGCTAAAGATGTTTCTGGTTCCCTGATGTTACTTTCTAGTGAGTCTTCAAATTCTGGGGAAAAGCCAGGAGACTGAAAAGATGATGATATTGTGCTAGTATTCAGGAAAGACAAACAAAAGTGACCTACAATAACTGGAGACCAACTAGCTTCACATCAGATCTAGGCAAAGTGACTGGAAAAATAAGCGAGGGATTAATTTCAGACATATAACATGTCATTCCACATGGGTGGCATTTTGAACACGTAGCATGTGAGTGGCCACAGGATGCAAGCCCTCTAAAGCTCCAGGGATAAATTGTGAGGCCAGCTTTAGCCAACAGTTTGGGTGTGACTTCAAATTGTTCAACTTAGGAAAAAATAACCACTTTCACTACCAGCAATGTAGCCTTTGAGTAGAATACAAAAAACCACCTACTTCAGATAGCTAGCCTTGTGAATTACAGTTCACAGCTTCTGGCCACTGGAGAATCCTAACTGAGCAAGAGCAGTTCCAGCAGGATTTGAAAGTAATCACTCATGCTATTCAATGGTTTCATCAATAACATAAAAACAAGTTAAAAAAAAAAAATGTAAGAAACTGTGGATACCACAAATTCAAGTAATCTGTGGCTAAAAAAGGACTGACTTGATCTGAACTGCATGGTTAGCACTTGAATGAAGCAGACCTGGATACAGCACAAACGCTTCCCTGTGTTTAGGTAGAAGAAACACAAACTATAGCTGGAGAGTGTTAAAGCTTAAAAACAACTCAGAAAACAACACTAGAGAAGTTATGAAACTGGACAATCAGTTCAACGTGAAGTCCCAGCATCACCAAAGCCAAACTAGATCCAAATACTTAATTCCAGGCCTTGAACATACAGGAGGCTGAGTAGTGAACTGGACCTCACTGATGGTTTTGATGAGACTAAAACTGGAAGAACATGTACAGAATAGCTGTCCTTGCTTTTAAGGCCATGCTGAAAAGTTTGAGAGGGTGCAGTAAAAAGCCATGCAAATCACTTCAAGACTGGTGAAAATGCTTTAGAGAGCCTTGAAGAGCTCAGTCTATTTAGTTTATGAAAATTGTGAAGCAGCATGATTTTGCTGTGCAAGTGCCAGAGAGGGAAAATGCCACATACTAAAGAGCTCTTTAATCTAATGGAGAAAGGCTTTACAAGAAACAAAAGAGGAGAACTGAAGCCAGACAAACTCAGATTTGGAAGAAAACCCACTTTTAAAAATTTAAGAGTGGAATTAAGGACAAACTCCCAAGCCAAGTGATAGTTTCTCTCATCCGCATGTTTTCAAATTAAGACCAGAGGACTTTCTGAAAAATAAATGGAATATGTGCTCAGAAACAAGTAGTAGGCTTAATACAGAATAAAAGCTTGGAATTTTGCAGCCTACTATCACACACACACAAGCTGATAAAAAAAGTGTAACCATTTCTTTAAACAGACTCTGTGAATCCATTATCTCTCAAGAAATACTGCGAGGTGGTGTTAGCCGTCACTTCTAACTCACTCAACTCCCACTGTTTCTTTGTAAGTGAAGTGTCCACTGTAGTTACACTTCACCCTCATTTCATGGTTGTGTCTAGCTGTCCACATTTGCTGTCATTCAGTTTCAGCACTTACCAAAGAATACAATACAGCTGACTTCAAACCACTGAAAAATGAACAAGAGGAAAAGGTAGTTATAAAGAAACAACAAGAAGAAAAACCCATCTACATACCCATAAATTGCACCTTGAAGTGTCCTACAACGTGTTGGAAACACCCAGGTGATGCTGGAAATCAAGGAGTTGGGAAGACTCTAGGTGCAGGCTCTTTAAAACAGGTTCATTACCCCTCAAACACTTTGATGACTGGAACATTACAAACCACCATATTTAGCTGAAATGCAATATTAGCTCAGAAAACAATAAAAGAGCATTAAACCCAATTCAGGCAAAAAACCACAAAGAATATAAACTTCAGTTGAACCTCTAAGTAGGTCATATAGACACATATGTAAGTATATACTTTCAGATATGTATCATGCTTCTTACCTGAGGGGATTGTAGCATCTGAAATACACTGATGCCTCCAAAAGCTAATTGCAGATCTTTCTCTGTTCTGCAGGCGACACAACCTCTCAGCCAGCCCACCCCTGCAGAGAGTAAGGAAATGCTCATTTTTCCCAGGAATCAGTATTCAGTTTGTCAAATGACAAGCTATAGGACAGAGGCTTTGGCCCTTGGAGACAGAAACATACAGTAAAATTACATTCTGCAGACCAGTTCTCCTAATTTTGATTTTGCAATGGATATACTCCAAATAAAACACAGGCTTAGAGTCAATACACACAAGAAAACATTTTCACCAAGTGTGCAAAATTTTCCCAGTTCCAGTCCTGTCTGCAACACTAGGACTGAAATTAAAGGTTCCCAACTTTTCTTTGCACTTATACATGTATCCTGATAGATACTACAGACAGCTGCAAATTCAAAACAAACCAGTGTAACCACCAGTTACAACAGGTTGGGTTTTTTCCCCCCTCAGATTTGTTTGTCTGTTGGCAAGGAGTGATCACAAAAATATTCTTTTACCCATACTTGACCCTATGATTCATTTCACAAGCTGGGTCAAGTGTGCAGTTTCAGTGGTCTGAACACTCTCCAAGATGAAATTAATTTCACATTCCCAAGGTGAGGAGCAGAGGAGTGGCATCTAGCACAAATACATTTAAGGTAACACTAAAGCAATTCCTGACCCTGGGTTCCAGAACGCCAGAAGACAATTTCTCACCTTAAGAACAAAAAGGCAAATGCTTTGGAAGCTGTCTGTGGCTACTAACAAAGGGCTTTGAACTACTATGGGAGTATTTGAGCATTTCTCTATAGCTTCAAAGAAGTTATTTGCATAAAAACCTACTCATTCTTCCCTTATAGTGCAAGTTTTTCCACAACTACTATCCAGTATATCAATAATTATTTCTATTGATGTGAAATGTATCCTTGGGTTGAACTCATGTAGGAATCAGAGATAACATACAATCACCTTAAGGTTTTTTGTGCACACAGGTAGAATTTTTTTGGTTAACAAAAAAAACCAAAAAACAAATAGCTTGGCAAAGCTCACACTGGAAATGTGAAACTTGGGGACTGACATTTGTGGAAACCAAGAAGCTAAAATGACAAAACAGGCTTCAGGTAGGGTGTAAAAATCTCTCTTTGGTTAGCATTTACCAAGAAATTTCACCTGCAGACAAGTCAACAGCTGATATGAAATCTCAGCTGAATTCCTAACAAACAGCTACATTCTTTGCAAAATCTTAACTATAATTAGGTGGCATGGCTACATGTCTTAGCATTAAAGGTCACAGAATGAGCAATCTGGAATACAAGAGCCACATTTGACCCAGAATAAGCCATAAAAAAAAATTGTAGTTTACATCACTTCATCTTTTCTTTGGCTGGTGGGGTTCAGCCAGGGAAAAGAGAAACTCAGACCCTTTCAGAGGATGGGAAAAAACAACCCAAACCCCCAAAATAAAGAACCCACACTTAAGCTATAAATCCTGATATATTGAGGAAACCAAATAAAAACATTTTTGAAATCTTGGGCTCCAGTGAACTTCCAGGTAAACTTTACAGCCTTGTGTAATCTCACTTTCAACATGGTCTTTAAGACACAGCAGCAATTAACACTGAGAAGTGTGATGGAAGCTTTGGTACCAACAGCAGCAGAGTTAAGCACAGAACTTCAAACAAGATCATTACCTCTGCTCAGCCACATTTCCCCCAGAATGGGAGCACTCAAGCATTACCACACCACAGCACCTGTGGGCAAAACAGTTCTACAAACTCCTGCAAACTCTCTGCCCAGTTTTCCCTTCTTGCCAGGGAACTGCTCTCAGGTGTAGTCGTAATTGAGCTTGGCTGCATGGCCTAAGTGAGCCATGCTGGAACAGGTAGGTGCCAGCTCAGCTAAGCTTAGAAAATACACCAGTTGAATGCATTGGGGTTTGCTTGTTTAAGTCTTGCATGCATGAGTCTGTGACTGAACTGTGTGGTTGGACTATACACAGCACAGCAAGTAGCTCAAAAACCTGTTTTGCTGAAGGAAAACTGTTCAACAGGAGGGTTCTAAACCCCTATTCCATTCCCTCTGCAGACAACAGTAACTGAAGGGGGCCTACTGAAAGGTGGAAAAAAGGCTGTTTCCAAGGTTTCCTAGTGAAAGGACAAGGGGTAATGGGTTTAAATTAGAGAAGAGTAGATTTAGACTGGGTATCAGGAAGAAGTTCTTTACCTTGAGGGTGGTGGATCAGTGGAATAGGGTCCCCAGGGAGGTGGTTGGGGCACCATCTCTGGAGATATTCAAGGTGAGGTTGGCCAAGGCTCTGAGCAGCCTGGTCTAGTTGAGGGTGTCCCTGCTCACTGCAGGTGGGCTGCACTAGATGACCTTTGGAGGTTCCTTCTGGCCCTAAACATTCTATAATTCTAACAGTCAAAGAATCTTATCTTTGTTCAGATAATGCTAGAAAGCCTTAAGGTGCCTGCAACCACTACTGGCACACAGCCTGACTACCTCTTTCCCTGTACAGGGCCATGGTTGTGTCCAGTCAGTCAGTTCCTACTTTCTGTGAGCCCACTATGGCTTCACCTACAGCAGGACCGCCCAGAGCGTGAAGGAAAACAAGTTGAGGTTTTGTAGCTATTGCACACAGCAGTAACACACCATTACATTTCAGGCCAGATACTCCTACCAGGGAAGGTCTCACTGACTCAACTTCATCACCAATTTGGTAACAATGTCTGTATTGTAATAATAATTATCACAAAGGTCCATGAAAAGTAAAACTCCCTTTCCATAGCAGCCCTTTGTGCTAATAAAATTCACTGACGTTTATTAATCATCATCATTCCATGCACAATCCAAATGCAATTAAAAAATAGTTGAAACAAAACATCCTAAAGAATTTTGCATCTGCTTGGTTGCAGAATATAAAATATAACCAAGAATGCATTTACAAGAGGGTCTCAGCTGGTCATTATAAACATTTGTTTGTTGGTTTGGTTTTTTTAATAAGGTCTCATACATTGTGAAATCAGAAATACAATTCAAGAACATGCCATGCACAGAAGGATTTTCTATGGAAAAAAAGAGACTTGGTAGTTTATGGTTTGTTTCTTTCAGAAGGTAGAAACAAAGAAATATAACCACCACCCCAAATTCAGGAGGATCAACCCGATTTTTAGCTTAGGCACAAAAACCAAAGAAAAACTTTGTTATATATTCTAACAGATTTGATGAGAACAACATTTGAAAAGCAGTAAGTCCTTCTCATACAGCCCCACTGTTGGAAATACTCGTGTGTGCTGGGAGATGCTGTGCCCTGGATGATCAATCACTCCAGCCACATGAACGAGAGGGAAGAGACAGTAACACACTTCACACAAAGCAGGGCAGGGCATTGAGCAAGTGCTGGATTCAGTGGAAATATCAACAGTATGTTTTATAAATGGTTAAAATTAGTATTATTTTATTCCTAACTATTTGTTAAATACCTAATGAGCTTTGATGTTCAGTCTTTGGTAGCTAAGTGGGTTCACTGGGACAACTCATCTTTTGGCACAGAGTCTATCATATGGAAGTAACTTTTTGCTTATTTTGGTAATTCAAGGTAGAGATTAATAATGTTCACTTTTTACTGCCCACACATTATCCCTCTGATAAATCCTTGAGCTTTCCTAGCTTTTCAGAAACTGCTTGGATTAATTTTGCCAGATACTTTTGTTGGCATCAAGGGTGGAGACTGGATCCTACAGCACCAGAACCTTGTTAATCTGCATTCTGTGTTTATGTAAGCATCTAGCTGCTTCAGAAAGAGATACTCAGTTCCCCCTCCTGCCCAGCCCCAGCCCTTACAGTGCATTTAATTGTCCTTCATGACAAACCCAACATCTGGTGTGTGCATATATATGTATCTCTCTATCTGTAAAGTTGGCAAATACATTCTGATTACTAATGTACGATTTCTGTAATCAAGGAAACTGTCAAACAGTATTTAAATAACAAAACTTGTAATTTGAGATGCATACTTCACTGACTAGCACTTGAAACTTGCCCCCAAAATGTTTTAATATGAGCAAATTGAACACATTTGGCAAATTGTTAATGCAAAGGCTGTTCAGTGAAGCCAAACTGCTCAGATAGAATCTTCACTGCCCACAACCTTTTTATTTTTAATCACAAAGCTTTCAGTATAACTATTTTGTTCCTTTAAATCCCTGAAGGCAGACAGATTTAACAAGCAGAAATCCATGTCCTATTTCTGTACTAAATGTGAGCTTGCTGAAATACTGTAAAACAACATACTGCCTGGTCTGTCCATGTCCAGCAACATCCACACAAAAGAGAGCTTTGATGACCACAGAAAGCTCAGCATCTAGTAGGAAGGCTCAGTTTCTGGTGGCTTCTCCCTTCCACAAACTTCAACAGCAAAACTGAAGAGATTGGTGCCACTGTGTGACAACTATCACCAAAAGGTAACACTGAGCCCGATCTGCCCCTAGCTTCTGACTCCACTGAGGCTAATACAAATAAGAAAAAAGAAAGAGCATTAGTGAGTAATGTGTTTTGGTAAGTAATTTCCAGTCTTGCTGAAGTGCTGGAGATCTCCCTGTTTATTTATTAAGGTTTTCATTCAGCGGGGCACTTACCAAAAATAACCCCACATTCATCCAAGTTTACTTCTTTCCAGACTTCATTTGAATTTAAGAACAGTGAACACTTAAACATCTCGTTATTGAATTGTCTCCTTATATACACTATACTCAGGACTCCACATATTTCAAAACACTATAGGTTACACAAATATATATCCCCATCTCAGGACTGGGCAGTTACCCTACTTCTCTCTTTCCAAAACACGGACAGAACTTGTCTTGTATTTACAAGTTAACTGGTGAAGTAACTGACTTCTGCAACACTCTGCTGTCCATTTCCACTCCATGGGGTGCTTACTAAAGAAAAAAAGGACCCCTAAGCACACTGGCATTTAATTTGTCAACACTGCAAACCCATCATCTATTATCAGCTGGTTTACAACTTGCAAAATAATAAGCAGCACTGAACGCTGACAGTCGCTACCAAGTGACTACAGTCCTTTAGTGGACCAAACAGCACAGGCACGTGGGCTGAAAGACTTGATGGAAGAATGATGGCCACACAAGCACAAGTCTCTTCTACAGAAGCCCACCTCTTCTCCAGCCAAAAAAACCCCAAAAGATAAAGCAGCTATTCTTCACAACTAAAAGCTCCTGTGATGTGGCAGATTTAGAAGCAGAGTTCACATTATATAACTTATCTACTTCCTGCACTGAAACTCAGATTATTTTTTTTCTGATGGAAATAAAATCTTACTAGAAAAAAACCTAAAAACTTCCACCTACTGCACATCTGAAAGGTCCAAGTGGGAGCTTTGCCAGATCCCCTGCTCTTATACCCACTGTTAAAAGACCAATGAAAATATTCCCCCCATCAACAGTAAAAGGAAGAATGAGAAAAAGAGGCACATGGAATGAATGCCTTGAACAGGAACAGTGAAAAGATGATAAGTACCTGGACAAGCAAAATGACTAGATAAACAAAACTCATAACTAAGGAATTTCCTGCCTGCTTTCCTGTTCCTGAAGGAACTCAAGGTGGAAACAGAGGATGGAAGAGTGAAAAACCCTGTAAGCTCTGCTCCACTTGGCCACTCTGGACAGATGACATTCTATATCGTTGTGGTTGGTTTGGTTTATTTTAACACTTGTTTTAGAGAATCTTTGCTGTAAAATATATTTTTGCACAAAGATTGCTGATAGTAGAGGCCATCAAATGAGGCTGGTAGGTGCAGATACAAGTCATATTTAAACTACACAGCTCCTAATCCTGAGATGTTAGTGCAGCAGCCAAAGTCCTTATGGCTTCAGAAAATTAGTGGGCAAAATCATGACAAGATCACTGAGTGTAACCAACAGCTCCTGAGCAGTAAACTGCTGAAAGCTGAAGGTGCATCAGTGCAAAATACTAGGATATGCTTGTCTTGTTCTTATTACCTTTACCCATACTTGCTTTTGGCCACTAACAGACCTTTTGGGGGGGTTACAGCTTTGGTCTGACCTAGCAACATTCTGTCTTTATATTCTTGAAGTAACAAGAAATAAAGCTTGATTGCACAAGAAATGTATTTGTCAGTTTATAGATACTCAGTAATTAGGACTTTCAAATCTATTCCCTTAGTCAGCATTTTGAAAAAGCCAAGAACATTTTAACAGGAAAAAAAATAAGGTATGTCTATTTACCCACAGAAAATATTTACTTTTTAAGTAATTGATTGATTACTATGTAATTGATTACTTCATATTACATAGTAATTGAAGAGAGAATCATCTGTTAAAAAAAAGTAAGAAAGAACCACACTTAAAAATACAACAGATCTGTAGCAGCACCATTGGTAATTGTAGTCTCCATAGCTCAAGGCATACTCATAGAATCTTCACATAAAGCATTTAAGTTAAAGCAAGTTGTGGTAATTTGGTATAGGAAGTGCCCATTTCTGCACTGTAATTAGCTACAGAAATAATGAATTGTGAACATCAGGCTTGCACTGCTCAGGATGGTTTCTTTCAACAGTTCAGTATCTTTTTAATGCATTTAATCACAGAGATTCACATTTCAGATTAACAAATACATCCCACCTTTGCATAAATATCCCACTGTTCTACACTGTCCAGCACTATTGTTTATCCTCTGGTTTTCTATAGTATTTTGAATCATTTTGCCCTGACAAGCCCAGAGAGGACCACAAATCCGAGGTACAGCATTTCTGCAGCCTATCTGGAGGCACCAAGCAATGAGATGATCACAAGCGAAACCAGAAGTACATCCACTCACACATCAACAAAGCTTTATTAGACATGCAAAAGCTAAAGTGCTTTGTACCCAGGAGCTCAGGATCAAGAGCTTTCACCACAGATTTATAGCTGAACCAAGTTCTTTCTCTTCTTGTTTACAAAAAAAATTACATAATCTTTAAGTTTTGGTAATTTGCATCTCTAAACTGTTTATCTTTGAATAGCATTCCTACTCATCTGCAATTATTCTTTACCCACAGAATAAAAAACAAACAAACTAAATTTCCTTAAGGAGGACAAGACATTTACCTCAGTAGCTTCCTCTTCTTGGCAGACTCGGCGAGGGCCCGGGGAGCCTTTCCCGCCTGCTTCCCGGGGGTGCGGAGAAGGGCCCGCGCAGCCCTCAGCCACGCGCCGGCCCCTTGTGCCAAACCACTGTCCCCTGCGTCTGCTCCTGAGCTCGTAGGAGGTCCTGGAGTGGTGGTCACCAGGCCTGTCTCCCCTCCTCCTCCTCTTCCCATGCTGTCATCATCAGATGAATACTCAGAAATTTCTGTCGCAGGTGTCTAAAAAATAAAAATACAAAGCTGTTTGAACCAAGCTAATGATAGAACATCTTTATGTAGGCAGCTGTTTATGTTCCATAGCAATCCATAAAGTGAATGCCTGTTTAATAATACAACATGGACAACTTCACTGTAATTGCACATTTATCTTTTGTAGGTCAATATAAATCCTGGAACATGAGGCCCATCTCTTGAGGGACAACTGTGATGAGTAACAGTTATTTTTTCAAACAACTGGATCTGCAGAATTTCCCAAAACTTAAGTCAAGGCCAAGAGAAGTTTCCAGAAAGGTGTCAGGATTAAAGCAAGTTTTGAGGAAAAGCAGAGTGGCAGGGATCATGGATGGCAGGAAAGCTGAGAGAAAGGGACTCAGGTGTGGCTTCCATAGTCTGAATGAAGGGAAGAAACACAAGCCTCTATTGACATTTGTAGCTGGCAAAAAGCATGCAACCATTTGTTAAAGCAGGATTTTGACCACCAAAGCCATGACCAGCTGGCCTACAGTTTCCAGGAAGGTTTCAGAAGTTGAGTGTATCCATGCCACATCCAGGTAGCTCCAGGGACAACTGATGGCAGCTCAGCAGCCAGGAGTTCATACCTCATGAAAACTCTCTGGAGCTCTTTTCCCAGAGACTCAGGGGACATGCTGAGCTCTTCCCACTGAACAAGGGATGTGAGGAGAGAGTGAGAAGGCCAAAAAGAGACTTGGAATACTGAGGTAAGGGCTGACAGGGAAAATTCACCTGATTTGGCTCAGCTTTAGTCTCCTCTAGAGCTCCCACACAAGCAGGGCAGGGCAGCTGGGCTGGCACCTGAAGGGCAGCCATGCACAGTTCTGTACATTCTGTTCTCTTGACCCGGTATTTCTTAAAGTACTAAGTATTAGGCAAAAATACTTGGAAAGTGGCATTTTACCTAGTACAGAACGAAACAATCTAAAACTAAAATAGGCTAAGAAACATGAGCTGGGCTAAGTTTCAGGAGCTAGTTGGAAAAAAACCCCAACACTCTGTGCAAGTTCTGGTGGACTGAGCTTAGGATAGTCTCATCACTGGGACCACCAGCACTGGCCCAGCTCAAGGAGGCTTGCAAGTAACTCAGCCTGATCCTTGGAAGAACCAGAATAATGCAAAATGTTAGGTTCACATTATCAAGGAGGAACTGGAAAACCCCAAAGACTGACTCTGCTCCAGACCCTGCCACCCTAATCACAGAATAGGTCCTGAAAATAAATCAGCCCATTCCTCTGGTCTAATGCAGTGAGCAGCTCTCCGCACAGGTTGTCTGGCTCAGATAAAGACTTTAAAGAGGAAAGGGAGGGAAATCACTACATTTACTAACGCTGCTGTATGTTATTAATTAGCATAATCATCTGAAACCAACACAAAAGTTAGTTCAGTTCCTGCCAGTTCTTTCATATATTCTTCACGTAAATGACGAGACACTGTGTTCATGTTCTGAGAGTTTTACCCAAGTATTCTGGAAATTGGAAGGACCTTTTAAAGTTATCCAGAGAAGAATAGCTAAAAGAATGTAATTAATATCAGCCTGTTTTAAACACAACACAGTCAACATTTGTCCCTTGGCAACAATATTTCTCTGAAAACAAACTCCTTCCACGTTGGAAAAGAGCCAGGGATAAAAGGTTTCAAACAGTACAAAAGCAGTAAGCAAGCACTTCATTCTTAAAACACCATTCTGATGCATTCTTTTTCTTTAAGAACGCTTATTTTTTGCTGGAATTGCTGCAATAGCAACTGCATCTAAAAGATGGATGTAAACCTGGAGTTGTTTGAGCATGTAAAATGCTAATGAGGAAAACCCTTGAGATGTGCTTCAAGTTAAACACATGTTTTAATCCCCCTGACTGCTGTAAGAGTCAAGAAGCTCTCCTAAGTAAAGATTGTCTAATAAATAATTTAATTCTTCTGCTAATATTTATTACTGTGTACTTGTTTAGACTTAATTTCCCCAAGGAAAACTGTACTTCGGGGGTTTTGTTTTTGATTTGTTTGCATGTTAGAGGAGTACTTTTTTTTTCTTTTTTAATAGGTCAGTTGGAAATTTTTCTTACAAGAGGAAGCTATAAACATGGAGAAGAAAAACAAAGAACAAAACCTCAATCTTTCAATTCTATACATTATTTACTATGAGAAATACAGCCTGAACAGTTAAATACTTCCAAAACACACAAAAATGATTTTTCAAGTATCCATTAAACAATCTGTCGTGTCGAACATCAGAACAATGGCAGATTGATGTAAAAAAAAAAAATAATATCTTTGTTTCACTTTAAAATGATCATTAATAAGTAGTGAATTGTTTATTGATTATTAATATCTTGAACATCATAAATGTTTGGGCTTTTTCTTAAAACATAATCATCAATAAGATCATTAAGAATTTCTGAAGAGCATTATTGATAAGCACAGAGAAGTGTCAAAAGTTCTTTAATTTTCCACATTGCTTATTATTTGGAAATACAGTAATTTTTGGCTAGTGTGGCTGAAAGTGCAACACTCCCCTCTACACACAGGCTCTGTTTCCCACCTCAATCCCTTTCTCCAGCCCCTGAGTCCAACCTAATCATCCCCATCCTGGGGTCATCCATGACACTCTCTTATATACCAATCCCTCCAAATGCTTGGTAGTAGACTGCTCACTAAGATGCATCTCTGATTTCCAATCATGGCCTTGCTAAAGCAACCTCTTCCATACCATGATAACCACTTTTCCATGTCCAAGGGCTGAGTAGGAAAAATAAAACATAAGGGCTGACCTCAGGCTCTCTCACCAAAGCAACAAACATGGCTCATTTTGTTCACTTTTAGAATAGATTTCCTCTGTGACTGGTTTTATTTGAAAAATTCTAATTGTTCCCCTTTTATGGCTTTTTCTTTTTTAATGGAAACATGAAATGCACAGAATTTCCTGATAAGACTGGGCTACAGGAAAATATAGAAGCCAGTGAGTAGTGTAGCTGAATACCCAGGATCCTGAATCTCAACGATCAGCATGTTTAAATCAAAATGCATCAAGAAAGTTCTCAAGACAAATTAATGATGTATTTTTGACAGCACTCACCAGTACTAGCTAACAGAGGATAGGACAAATGCAAAAATAGAAACCAGAATGAGAAATATCCCCCCTTGGCTAAACAGTTAAGATTGCTAAAGAACATGCGATTACTTGGGTGAATTCAAGTTTGTTAATAATTAAATAAATAAATCATAAAAAAAACCAACCACAAAAATGGTAAAATCCTGGCCTAAATTGTTCAAAGACAAAGCTCTTGACTCCAGTGAAATGAAGAAAGCATCACATAAGCACGCAGATTTTGTACACAGCCAGTGGAGAAGACGCCACCCAACTACTTTTGACCAAGTCCTCCCTTCCTCCCCCTCAGTAGTGCTCTGCTTGAGCACCTTGTGAGCTCTTTGGAGCACCTCTGCAATCTGTACAGCATTTGCCTCTAAAAGGATTGAAAAAAATTACCTTTCACAACAGTAATGGAAGCAAGAAATAGTTGTACTGGAGGAAAATTAATCTTGTGGCATTCCTTACCCTCCTTGTTCTTTTGTGTATCTTTGCTTCCACCTTTGGAAGCATTTTCTATCTAATGCCCATCCATCTTCTTCTCTTTTCTGATTCCTTTACTCTTTCCAGAATTAATTTGCATTTCTCCTAACTGCCCTCTTGTGACAGCTCTCCAGATGGGGGGAAGCTGACTGGCATTAACAGTGAATTGAGGCACCTATCCTGCCACCTCTCTTTGATGAGCAAGGCTACGTTCGCACTACTGGTCCCCTTTGCTGTCATACACGCCAAGGGATTAAAATGCAGCAAATTTATGCCCCAGGGAGTTTGTTACAGGTTGCAAAGAGATTTCATGCTTTGCATGGTGCTCTCCAAAAAAACAGAGCAAGCAGAAAAGCCACTGGATTTGCTACAATGAATATTCACAAGCATAAATCACCAGAGCAGTGTGTCAAAGGCTCAGGCTATGCTAATGAATTCTTGAAGCCAACTCCACCAGAAGCTGGCTTGCAGGATTTTAGGGAGTAGGGTAAAGGTAAAAGAAAAGAAGCTTCCCCTTAATTAATCAACATAAAATTAATTCAAGCATTGTGCACAGAGATAGTACAGGATATTATTCAGGTCTATAAAGATAATTAAAGATATAAAGGATTTAAAGCTTGCAGTTCTCCCCAAAGCTTTGTGTTTTCCAAAGCTTTTAACTGAAGCACTGAAGTCCATGCCAAATATTCTCCTTGCGAAGTAATTTGGTTCTTGGTAAGCTCGCTACTTTCACTCTAGAGAGATAAAATTCAGATATACCTTCACACAAGAAACTTAACATTCAAGTGCAGAGCTAGGCGTGTGCTGCTCTGTGGGTGACACCAAGCTTTCTTCTCACGGAATAACCACAGGAACAGCACACAAAACGTACAAGATTAGGTAGCAGTGCGTGGGTGGAGATAACTGTATGACAAAAAGAACAACAATGAAAGACATAAATCACTAATAAGGTATTTTTGGACTTGCAAGCCCAACTGACACAGCAGATTAACTGAAATTTTGTATCTGGAACAACCACCCAGTGTTATTACAGAGACAGCATGTATTTAAAGTGGATCTCAGATAATGCCTGGTAGTTTAGCTAAGAGCAACATTCCTCCTCAGCACATGCGCTCTGGCCATCTGATCTGTCCTAAATATTTATCAGTGGTGTTGGTTCAGTGCACTGGGAAATGACATGTCCTGCTCCACACACATTAGCATTTTGTGGTTGTCATTACAAGAAAGAGCCATAAATTCTTCAAGGGCATGAGCACGGCCACCTCAAGCATCTCTCGGACACTCTCCCAGAGCAACTTCCATTGAGCTGACAAAGGGTTTTTCCTTTCTACCCCCTCAGCCACCACTAAGCTTCAGCAACATCTCTCCTCATACAGACATGGGAATGAATTTTTGCTATCTCTTAAATGCCACCAGCCCTAGGCTGGAATGCAGGAGTTATTAACACACAAAATCATTTATGCCAAGTAGCAAAGAAGAATGCTGTATCTACTTGAATATGGAGAAGTGTAGGCAGCAACACTGTAATTATTCAAAGCAGAATATGGTCACAGCCTGCACCCTCATCTCCTCTTAATGGTGTTTTGAGACCTTTAAACAAGTGGTTAGGACTCCTCTTCTATGACTAATTAAAAAGGATTCATCACATCCAGCAGCCCAGCGCTTCCTATCGCAAATGGATTTGCGATTATCTCTGGAGGAAAGAGGCCAGCTACTAAACCTTAAGCACCAGTGTTGGACTTCCCTCTGGAGAGCTCCCAAGGAAGCCTTACCCATCTCTGGCCTGATTTATCCTGCAAGCTCTGTCAAAAATTACAGTTGCATTACCTACTGTCTTACAAGGTTACCCCCAGTATGATTCAAATAAAATGGAAAACACTACTAGTGATTATCAAAAGAAAGCCAATGAGACAATTCCAGAGATGCTTACATGGGCTGAAGGAGTTGAAAGGACTTTGATGTAACTCTGCAGAAATTAATGGAACAACATGGCTGCTGTGGAGTCCAACCATCAGTTATCTTCTGATGCTGAGCTTCCTGCATGATTTCTGAAACCAAGACAAGGTGTGGAGGGCAACACAGACAGGAAAACTCCCCCGTATACTTCAAAGACCGAGGAAGTTGAAGTAGAGTACACAAGCCCACAAAAGGGTGTTTTATATCACACATGAAATAATTAACAAAATAACCTGTACCATCGTTTATCAGCTCCCATAACCTGGTGTAGACCATACTGCCTTGAAGTGGAAAATGAGGTGATGATCAGGATTAGATGCAGTATGTTTGGTTTGTAAAGGGAGAGGTAGATGGTTTTGTTTGCTTTGAGCTCTCTCACACATAATCCTATACACATACACCATTGGCAAGGCAGCATCCTGCATGCAGCACAAATCATTCTGGAGATGAAAAATGGAAAGATAACATTAGGATGAGATTTTGCACATGCTACAAAAAAAAAAAAAAAATCTACATGAATAGCTGATCTTTGAAAGAAACTTGGTGGTTTAAATCACAAAATGGACTTTTGACAGACCTAATGAAAAGATGGCATTTGATGGCAAAGAATACTCGCGTGGCAGGCAAGATGAAATCCAAGCCGTGACTTCTAATCCTGAGCAGAAACCTCAGCTTTTACAAGGCAAACAGGTTTAGCAGGCTGTGCCTCTGGAGATACATCCACAAGCTGTTCCAGCCTGCCTCTCCCAGAACAGGTTGTTCTAAGGCATGGCCCAGCCAACCGAAACAGGTGAGGCTCTGCTCAGCCCTGCTGTGGTTTTATACTAAATAAGTCAGTAAAGCAAGAAGCACCATGTTGATTTCTAAGCGTACTCTTTAAATGCAGAATTAAAGAACAATTCTGAGGGTAAGACTGAAAAATGGCTGTGTGCTGGGAAAGAATAGTAGGGGCCAGTTAAGGTACAAAATGGGCACAAAGCAGAAGTTTGCCCGGCAGCAAAGGGACACTGATTTGTACCACATGGAGTGTAAGGAAAACCCCACTTCAATCTTGGCAGCTGTAGCATTTTTGCTGCAACTGCATCTCTTAAAAGCATAATTTTAGTAATTTAATGAAGTTTTAGCATTAAGCAGTCAATCTATCACTTCCTACTGTTCTGCATTACCACTGATCTCTCCCTCAGTCTGTGATCAGTAACAGTCAACTTCCAATAGACCCAACAGTGCTGAAAAATGTTAACTCAGACAAGCTGCAAGTGCTGCTTCTGCTTTGTCTAATCTTTTTTTTTTTTCCCATCATACAAGACATCTTCATTTTCTCCCATGGAAAATGACTGGCTGTTAAAGAGAATTTGGAGCAGTTTATGCATACTGTTAGCCAATGTTACATTCAAGTGAATGACTGTAACCCTTGTTCTCCATTACTTCCTTACACAAAAAAAAAAAAAAAAAAAAAAAAGGCAGGGGGGAGATGCAACTTCACATGTTGCATCTTGCAAGCTATTCAGGGACAGAACCAGGCCTCCTCTCATGCAACTGTGTATTATCCCACGCAGTTGAGTTCTCATCTTGATAAGGATCCTCCAGAGGATAGAGACTCAGGTTTTCAAATATAAATACCCAACTCCGATAGGGCACCCAGATAATTACATCATTTCACAGAGCCCTCAACATTATGCACTGAAGTTTGAGCACACGAGAAAATTATAGTTATCTTCTAACACACTTAAACAGGGTTTAGTTCTTGACGCAGAAATAGCTACTTTCATGTTTCCAAGGAACAGATGTTATCACGTGGCTTGATAACCTACTTTCACATTCTTTGTTTATAGTTATTCACCCAGTTTCATTTACTAAAGTTAGTGGATTCAGTCTGTGAAACCCCAGTTTAATTGACTCTATTTTAGGTGATGCTATGTTAATGGTCCAGGTTAAAGCTTGGATGCAGTAAGACGACTCAACTGAAAGGCATGATTATTATTTATGGCAAAATTATTTAAGGCAAATTATTATTTGATAAATCCTAAAGCACCTAAACACCTGCAAAAGGCAGTAGGAACTGAAGAGAGGAAATACATTTCCATCTTCAAGGAACTCTTTTGTTTTGTTCCAAGTCTTCAGAGAGAACACTTGTAACGAGAGGTAGTGTCGTCTTAGCCAAACTGATTCAACTGCGAGAAAATAGACAAGCTTTCAGCACTAAGCCCTTCTATAGCTCCCAAAACTTTGTCAAGTTTTTTTTTTTTTTACTCCAAATAGGTAACTCCGTCTAAAGAAACTGCAATTTTATAGGGGACTTTTCCTTCTACTAATATGATCATGAATAATGATCTTGCAAGCTTAAAAAAAAAAAAAATCCTTCTAAAAAAGAAACCATCAGAAAATACCTCCCAATAATGTCACTGCTTAGTCTGAACAGAGAACAGTGAAAGACTTGAAAATATTTCATATTATAGATGCTTTTTCAAAAAATAGGTGATAACTCCAAGCATGTTATTTTTGAAATAAAAGGAAGCAATTCCAGAAAAAACCTGACAGATTGCACACAGAAATTCAGTGAAGTACAAATTATGTACACACCGACTTAGCATCTTCAGTTGATTTCCCTGCAGTTTTCCGTGAAACGCCTTAGAAGAGCACTTAGAGAAAATGAGAGAGGAAACACAAGTGGCACGGCTTTGTATAACAGAGCAGGGCAATACAGGCATCCTTCCTGCGAGAATGCTCCGAACCGAGCGGGAATGTTTTCCTTCAGTTTGCACAGCGGTACAGAGACACGTCTCGAAATTCAGCCTCTGCGCTCGCAGCTCCAGCACTGGCAGCTCAGACACCGGGCTGCTGGGCAGCACAGTACATTACATTCATTTTCTTCTACTCCCACTCACTTCACATTCTTCTTCCTTGACTGTTCTCCCCTTTGCCCCATTTATTGCTTCACAGAGCCTGCCGTACTGCCCCCAAAGCCTAAAATAGTCACTTCAATTCTTCCCTCCACTTCATTTCTAACTTCTTCGTCCCCTTCCCTCCTCTCCAGAAGTCCTTCCCCAGCCCACCTTTTCTAGGTCATTGTTTCATGTTTTTGCACTGTCAAAACTATTTTCAACAGCAAACATTTGAGGGCAGGAAGTGTCTTCCCACGTCTAAAATAGCGTGTTAGAGCTGACAGAATGTGTACATGTACAAAAGCACCAGCTTCACCTACACTGATTTTTAATAATGATGAGAGCACTTCTATGCAGGCTGAAGAAACAGAAGACCCATTTAACTGCTTTTACAAGTAAGCCAAAGAATGCCAAACAAGAAAAGTAGTTAAAAAATAAATTAAATGTACTCCGCTAAAATTAATTCTGTTTGGAGAAAGAACAAAGAAAAGGGAGCGCAGCACTATGCTTACGGACTTTTTTAGATCGTGTGCCTAAACTTTGGAGGAGCAGAAAGAAAATAAAGTAGCTGTCAATTGGGTAAGGCATTGCAACTGAAAATTGTAACGCTGGTATAAAGACACTTCACACACAGAGCGATTCAGAGGTGCTAAGTGCTGCAACACTGAAGCTTGGCACATCGAGTTGAGCCGATAGTTCACAGTGCATTAAAAGATCTCAGAAGACTGATTAAAACTCCTTCGAGACAGAAATTAGCATAAAAGCATGTGTGCTATAATATGTGTGTGGGACATTACCTACAGAGGCATGACTGCCGTGCTATAACACATTACAGGACACAGAGATAATCATATATATTTAAAACTTTTATTAGTAAATAAGCACACCACAAACAGACAAGGGAAAACACACTTGGAGTGTCCCAGTAAGGCAGTAATCCAATATAATCCTCAAACAATTAAACTCAATGGGCTGCAAGTCGCTTAGAACTGGTTAGCAACTGGCATGGAGAAGTTGCAAAGAGCCCTGAAATACAAACAGCAGTAATTTTCACTAAGTGGTTCCTTATAAGGATTATAAAGCTTGCATAAAGGAGGTAGATTAAAAGAATTCAGGTAATGTTTCTCAATTATAGGCAAATAGAAAAGGGAGCTTCAGTGCATGTCTCCAAACTTTTAAAGCACTTCAAAAAGCAATAGTTGACCTGTTTCCACAGCAGTCATCAGTCACTTTTGGCTTGGTGCCTTCACTATCTCAAACCAGATCAAGCAATTATGAGAGCTCAATTTCACTCCATTCTGAAATCAATGTGAGCTTTACCTCAGGATGCAGGGGAGAAATAATCTGGAACTGTCATTTTCTTTTCTATTAGGGTAGCACATGTCAATGTGTATTTACACATGACACATGCAATCCCTGTAAGATTCAGGTGGTGCTGTGTGTGTCCTCTCCTCCCTTTTTTAAAAATAGAAGAGTCTCAAAGCTGACAAGATATTGCTAAAATAATACAAGTCAATTCAGCTTCTAGGAAGAGCGTTTAAAAGTTACAGTATCTTGAACACATTTTAAACATTCTCTGCTCATTTTCCTCTTCCTAAAGCACTCATGTGCTATTGATCCCTTGAACTCTGAACCCAGCAGGATTTAAGAAAAGGTGTTGCAAATCTAGTCTTGAACTTGTAAAAGGCCTATTAGCATTCTGATAAGAAAAAACCTTACATGTTACCTACGAAGCAACAAAAAATACTGTCAAAGTTGCAACTTCCTGAAATGTTGGGGGCCACATACCCAGGGTTCTAAAAGGAAATGGAGGAAAGAGAGATTTTTTTTTTTTAAAGAGCAGTTAACTCTCAAACACCAACAGCTAGAAGTGTCTCTCTAGGAGCTGTGCTCAGCACTGAGAAGTTGGGGTGGAGGGGAGAGGGGGGAAAAAAAACCTGTGCTGAGAAAGACAAGGAATAGTAACAGCAGCTTTGAAGAAAGCGCTCCAACAGTTCTGTGCACCCAGCTGCAGCATCTTTAGGAAGCATCTGACTCAGGCAGCTTTATTGCCTAAATGCAGCCGTGCAGATGTTGGCATCCACTGGATCAATTTTATGCTCATCTTACTGGCAACTATTTTAATCAGATTTTTTTTTTTTTTCTCCTTAGTGGTTAGGCAGCAATGTGGCATGAAGTGAGAGGACTTCAGTAGCTACAAAGGGCTACCAGAGCCTGTTATAACTGCCTAAATCACTGCAAGGTTTTCTGTTCCTCCTCCAAATCAGAGCTACTCATGCACATAGTAACCTAAACTGCCACCTGGATCATCTGCATTCCCCAGCTCACAACAACAGTAATTTCATTTTGGTCAGCAAGGTGGGCAAGACATTGCAGCACAGTTGTTAGGGTTTGTTGTGTTTCGTTGTAGGTTTTTGTTTGTTTGTTTTTTTTTTGTCGTGGGTTTTTTTGTCTGTTTGCTTGGTTTTGTCTTTTTTTTTTTTTTTTTTTAATCGGTCTTTTTTTTTAATGCTCTTAAAATCCAGAGCATTTCACATGCTTTGAGGGTCATTTTTCAGGGTACAATATAAAGCAGAACTGCAGTCGAGCAAGATTTTGCTTTCTACTTGCCAAAAGCCCAATCAGTTTATCTAGATATTGCTGTTTTCATGACAAACTCCAACTCCTGCAGTATTTTCCATACAGTAAATACACTGATCCATCTCAAATAATGAGACACAAAGCAAATTTTTAGACAAAAGCAGAAGAGTAGGCACTATGTTTTTCTTAGAGTTATCAATTCATTAAAAGTAAACTACACACTAATTTAAAATATCATTAACTGACTGAATTTTTTGCTTTTAAGAAAATTCCAAATAAAACCAAACACAGCTGTGGCTGGTGCAAGATTATTTAGTCTAGGCATACAGGGGAATATAACTTCAGCATTCAGAGAAGAATTTGAATATTCTTGTAGGAAAGATTGTGCCTCAGTTTTAAACTTGTCAAAATCATGTAAAAATACACTGACATCATTTAAACCCTTGGTTTCCAAAATGCTGACTTAAGATTTCCACTGGAGCTACTGCAATTCAGAGCATTAATATAACAATAACACATACCAAGATTTTGGGATAAAAATCCTTTTGACATGTTTATTGACATCAACTACAGCCAAATTTACACTTGGAAATTTTAGACATTTTAAATACATTTTCCCCCAAAATTGCCAAAAGCCAGCAGATTCCGTTATGTACTGATCACTTCAGAGGGAGCACCAGCTGAATTTCTAGATCACAAGCTGGCCATTTGTATCATTTTGCAAGAGTAGCACCAAACAAATGATTGATCTTTTTCCTCTTCCATTTTACCTCTTTCCATTGTTAAGAAACAAGGGTCCTGGAAAACTGCATCACTACAGCCAAATAGAAATATTATTCCTGGAATGCACTTACAGAAAGAATGCAAAGCTCAGCCTATGCAAAACAGCAAAAGTGTGAATTACATTTAGACTATCAGATGAGACAACCACTTCTTCAGGATAAAGCACTCAAATTGAAAATTCAATTTAAAAAGTCACCCACGATCTCAAACCCTGCAGTGAGAAAATGCATGTGTATAGACACACACTCCACTGCATCCTAAGCACAAGCATTTACATTTATTTGTTTATAATTAAACTTATGGTTTTTCCATTTAGGAAACACCATACAGTTTTCTCCCCAGTTTTAGGTTTTTCTTTGTGTGTTTTTTTTTTACACATGTACTGCTAACCTGTTGGCTTGTTCTGTCTTAACTGTGAAGGCTCTGACTATCAAGGGGTTCCTGAATCCACTGCTTTTTGCAGGATAGCAACTCCACTTGTCTTCATGAACTTCTATATAAGGCTGTAATAATTCAACATATATTTTACTATACAGAAAAGGAAGAAGAGCTTACATAGAAAACAGAGGCATGTACCTATACATCTACTCCTTGCCCCAAAACTGAACTCCCCATCAGTCCACAATCCACTACACACACACACACACTCTCTAGAAATTCAAATATAGAAAAATATTTGCAAGACTTTAACAGCAGCTGACTTTCCATTTGAAAGATTAGAGGAACATACCACAGAAAGCCAGAGAAGAGCAGCAGTGATGCTTCTTATACTCAAAAACTCAAAAGTTAATGGCAACATCCCAAGAGGTTCTACAATTTCAAGTGATGCTATACTGGTAAACTAGGACTTCGACAACATCAAACCAATGCCTCATTCATGTCCTGAACAGCAAATATTGAATGCTAAGGAAGAGGCAGATCAAAAATGCCTCTCTATTTAACAACCATTTTAAAAGCCCAGTGTCAGGAAAGGATCCAGAAAGCATGTAAAACAGGTTTTCTATGAAAGCAACACCACTGGATTTAAGTGCATGGGTTTTCTAGATATTAAAATATTACCATAACATGGCCAAGACTGTGAGGACTGGGTGCACAAATGTGACCTCTTTGTGGATAGAAACCCAGCAGAAAGAGGCATAAATAATGTCTAAAGTAGTCTGACAGACAATATATAAAACCACTGTGGTAGAAGCAGAGGAACTCATGACTAATGAAGTAAAATTGAACCAGAAGTTTTCTAGGGAGAGAACAAACCCCAGAACACAATAACAAAAAAGAAAGCAAAGCTTTTGGTAGAAATCTGGGGAATTCCCTGTCTCAGATACATTAGAGGAAACCATAGCTGTAATATTGGAACTCAAGGATCTACTTCAAAAAGCATATGATGCTTTTTTTTTTTTTCAGTGCATATGAAGCACTGAATGAACATGTGAACCTTCACAGGGAAATGTGATCTACAGGTGTAAGCACAGGACTGAGTCAGGAAGCCTGACATTTAAGACTGGATTTAACATCAGTTCCTGTGGTTTGGAGAGACACTGTTAAAGAAAATTTTTACAAGCTACTCTCAACTGTATCTGGCAATTTCACTCTCAAGCTTATCTCACACAAGTGCTGGACACCAACTCCCAAGTAAAAGCACTGGGCACCACTAAGGATTAGTGTCCAGGAACAAGAGAAGCAGAAGCATCTACATTTGAATTTAGCACAAGCAGACATTCAAATAAAAGACTTTTCGAAGTCCTCAATTGTTTACCTCTTCAAAAGAGACTATTGATCACTTTGATAACTTCAGAGGGCTCACAAAAGAAAACAAGTGTTCTATGAATGTAGAATTACACTCTGTGAATGTAAATACATAAGGTAACCTTCAGCTATAAAAGCCAAGGCTTTTATTTCAACAGCATTTAGATGTCAAAGTCCAAGGGGTCAGTCACAAAATCTTCATTCCTGTCACCAAAGCCTCCTGACAAACCCAGATTTTTCAATACCTAGCATTTTGAGGGTAAAGCACTCCTGGGCATACCCAGATGCAGAGCAACTCTGCAGGCTCGTGGCTTCTATCACATTTAAGCCTAGGAGTACAAAGTTGGTACTTCTGTACCTAAGCCTGTTTAGTTTGATTCAGTAGGTGTGGGTTTATGTTCTACAGAGATCTCCACTGGCACAGTGCCGTAAGCATTGCTTGTATTGAGAAGAACATCCATGACTGTCAACACAACTCTTCTGTAACACTCCAGGCATTTCAGCCTAAGCAGCAAGAAACCCAAATTCTACCAAGACAGTCTTGAGCTTAAGAGAGCTTAAATCCCTCCCTCTCAGGAAAGTACTCAACCTGCCAAACAAAGCAACGAGGAGGTCATTTCTACCTCTCCCTCTAAGGCTGAGCTACAGCGGGGGAAGGAAAAAAACAAATCAAGAAAAAAAAAAAAAAAAGGATTCAAAACATCTTCAAGAGCTCCAGTCCCTGCTCCACATCAAACAGGCATTAGATAAAACGCAGGGACACCAGGGAGCTTAAGCGTTCCTTGGTCAGAAAGACAGTAGCTGAGAATCCTGGTATTTAGCACTTAAGCTCTTCTGTTCATTGTATACAGAACACAGGCATCTAAATCTAAGTTTAATGGCTATTTTGCAGGCCAGGGCTTAGATTCCTGTAGTTCTGGCATGACAATCGGCTGCACCACAGAGCTCTGCCCCTTCTCTATCTGTCTCCAAATATGCAGCAGCATTTTTCTGAAAATCCACACAACTCCCAAAAGGCAAATCTCCCCAAGTCAATGCTGATCACAGCAAATATGCAACAATTCAGGCCTCTTTAGCTGCCTAACCAGATTTTGATTGCTGCAGTTTGGAATTTTACAATGACACTGCATGACCAAGCAGAATTGAACTGGATTTTCCTTTGTTAGTTAGATGAGGTCTCCTCCACTTCTATACTTCCTAAATTCAGACAGTGCAGAAGTTCAAGCTGTGAACACAACGGTGGATTTTGCAATGCATTCAGGACCTCAAAAAAAAAATATTTTAAATACATCAAAGTGGTCAGATAAGTTAGCACTCAATAGGAAGTTGTTTCTCGAAAGGAAATTGCATATTTCAGTCAAAGAGGAAGATGGAGAGTTAGAATTAACTAACTGTTCCAAAACTTTCAAGCAGGAAGGGTTTGTGAAGGTTGCATGAAGAAATTGCACGCAGCCATAGTCCTAAAATGAGCTTGTTTATCTACATATTTTAAGAATATTGCCTCCAATTAAAAAAAAAAAACCAACGAACCAAACAAAACCACCAACACAATCAAAAAAATCCAACAAAACAAAAATCTCCCGTCAAGTTGTACATTTCTGAACAGATATAACATTCTTGTATTTATCACATTCAGACCTATTTATTTACTTATTGGACAGGCCAGATGCTTAAAAGTGGCTAATACAAAGTTTTATGTATTATATTAAAATATTATAAAAAATAATATTATGCACCCACTCAGTTATAACACGTGAAAAAGTAATTAAAACCAGAACACTTGCTCCACTTTGTTGAAGTTTTCCCTATCACAACTTTCTAGCATTCAAATAGAGTCCTCTCTAAAGACCAAGGATTATTTTAATGCACATTCAGCCGTCAGCAAAGCAACTGGTATTACGATTTGGCCAATTAATCCATTTAGCTTAACCTATGTTTATATCTACTGTCCAACTTGTGGGCGTCTGGCCACAAGCAGAGGAAGAGCAATGGGCTGGACAGATGTTTGATCTGTCCTAGAGTCTTTCTTACATAGGATCAGCAAACGTTCCTCTGCAGCTGGGGAAGGGTGAACACTTGTAGGGTCATTTAATACAAGATTTAGATAAAGGCACTGACTACAGACTGCATTCTCTGACACCTGGGCAGCAAAAGAGATTTACTTTGCCTTTCATGCCCCAATAACACCCACTTCAAGATGGAACTGTACTGGCACGGTATGGGCAATACCTTTCCAGTTACCTTGTTACTGTACCTGAATGTAACTGGGAATGTGCCCAGTTCACAGGCACAGCTTTTGCTGTAATACCCTGATAAGACAGCTTGGCATGATGACATCACACACATTATCTTAGCAGTCAGGCCAACTGATCTCAAGTCCAGGCCATCAACAGTTGTGCTGAACACGGTTGTCTGCACGTTTTTACAAAGGCTTTCACATTTGTCTGGTTTAATTTACTGCCCTTATCTTACTGCTGTACCAACATCCCAATGCTGTGTGTGTACACCCAGCAAGCTGTGAGGAAACAGGCAGTAACAGGCAACAAAATCCAGTCTTGTCATGATCATTTTGCAAACATGATGCTCAATCTTTCACTCCTGTGGAGTATAACAGACTATCCATCAAGTAGCCTGGAAACTGTCAGACACATGTACCTTAGAACCACAGATCTGCTCACTCCTGAACTCTGGGCCCTTCAGGGTGAGATGAGTTGCTACAGCACACCTCTAAGCTCTTGCTAAACTCCTCAGGTTTTTGAGCCATTTTCAACTCTTCTCCCAAGGACATTTAACCTTTTAGCCCCAAACTAGTCCGTGTTAGTTTCAGAGATGACAACAAAAATGAACTGTATGTTTCACCTTGTGAAATTCATGCATTTGTCTCTATTTGACAGAGCAGCCATTCAGGTGATGTCCCTTCTTCACTATGCAACATCTGCTCCTTCCTCTCCTCTGCTGTTCACCCTCATTGCAGAGGATGTACAAAGATGTAAAATAAACATATTGAGCAAAACATGAAACAGGCAAGAAGTAAATATTGGAAACAACTATATTTCAACTAGAACAAAAGATTTACTTTGAAAACAGCTGCTAGCATAATTAAGGTCTGCAAGAAAAAGTACTTATTAAGCTTTATTAAAATTACAGGATTAACACTGAGGGCAGATTGTCTAAATTGCAAAATTCTTGTTAGTTGCAGCAGTGTGTTTTTTTCTTATTTTGAGGATGAAGCCCAGTATGGTAGAAATTAGAAACCTGCATTTAGCTTTTATAAAAATGGGACAGACTCAGCTGGGTCTTTGAGGTGCTGTGAGGACAAGTTAACCTAGCTCACTGCTTAGAGGCTTTCTGGAGGCCATGCCTCAGAACCACACACTGAAGAAGGTGCTTTCCACACCCATCAGTCTCTGAAAAGCTTCAGTAGCCCAGATAGACTAAAACCAACTCATGTCTTCAGAGCCACATCCACCTTCAAACACATGACAACAGTAAAAGAAAATAATTGGATGTTGGCAAAATTATGATCAGGGACCCTCAGAGACATCACATAATGTCCTTGCAGATTTGGAGGCATAAAAAGGAATTTACAGTAACATTTCTCACCTGCCTTCACCACCACCCCCAAAAGTAAATCACATGGCCATGTACACTCCTGCAGAGTGGCTTTAATATCTGAAGTGATTAAAGGTGATGATGATGATTACAGACCATACTATGCATCTTTAGAGGGTTTTCAATTCAACACTGAGGGACCAAATGGGGCTACTGTGTATCTAAAATATTTTACTCTGATTAAAGGTGTAATTATATAGTTAGTCATAATAGCTGCCATACTTTAAAAGAAACCCACCTCTCCTTCAGGGGAAGGGAAGGAAATTATGCTACTTTATTCATCCAAACACACTCTCGGTTAAATTCAAATACAACATGTGGACTAGATAAATACAGTGACACACAGCCACAAACACTTAGTAATCCAAGATAGAACAAGGAGATGAATCTTTTAACCTATAATCTTCACAAAGGGAAACTAAATCTTATGATTAAGAGTTCTGTCATATCTGTGCAGGTATCAGGGAAGGCTGTGTTTTCTTCTCAACTGTCATAAGAAATTCATTCTGGTTTTAGGGCCTAAATGTGATCGAAGACACTGCAAATATGACAGCGCTTAAGAGACTTACTTGTTTATATGGTTATTGTATAACTTCTATGGATATCCACACACATTTCCTTGGCTTAGGTCACCTTTCACAAAAAAAAAATAAAAAAGTGATTGATCTCAAATAGATTAATTGATATTGATGAATAAGAAAAGGGAAGGTAGCTCCTGTGTACAGCTATACCTTCTAAAGTACTGCTTCTGATAACACAGAAGATAAGGTGAAGGAAAAACACAATAGACAAGCTTTTGTTTCTCACTGGTTTTTTACTGACACTCAAAAGTCCACATTTAACACTAAAGCCATTTAAAGAACCTTCCCCAGTGATCACTGCCTGGACACCCTCCAGAAGGTTCAGTTTCCTGAGACGACAAACTCAGCTCAAACCTAGTTCACTCAAACCTGAAGGAGGGAGGCAGGGTCTGTGAAACATCATCACTCTCAGCGGCCTCATCCCCAAAGAGAACTACAGAACCAGGGCGGATAGAAGACATCACATTTCTAGGGAAGAAGAAAGGGGGAAGGCAGGATCTACAGAAGTCATTGCCAATAGTTTCCATTTATCCACATGCACACTTGTACACCCTCTGGAAATTCTCCTCCAGGAATAAAATTTTCAGAGCATTCAGTATGCATTCATCAGTGGTGAACAAATCCATGGAGTTTCACTACTCAACCTTCCTCCTCTCCCACTTTTATACTTTCACCATTGGTGCTAGAATTCTGAAATATTCCATAGTTAACAACTAAACAAACATTCCCATACATTTGACAAGGGAGAAGGCTGACCAGGACTCAGCTGAGGCACCACATTCCACATAGCTTGGTAGATAACAGAGGTATAAATCATCTTTATACATGCGGTTTTTAATCACCATCCTTTGCCTAACACAGTTCAACAAGCCCCAGGAACAATTTTGGGTTCTGTCATCTCCGGGTTTTTTTCCAAGCGTTCTCTCAAGTGATCCTGTAGTTCCATTGCTGCACCTCCCTTGAGCTAGATTTCCATGGCTTTTACACATCTATCTGCTACTCTTTAAGTTTTCACACAATTGGAAAAAGAGAAGAAAACCTCATTGAAAATATACAAGGAAGCTTTATCTTGCATCAAGAGAAGTATACAAGAATAACAAAAATCTGATTGAGATATGCTGTAAAGCAATAAAGTTACAAAACACCACATACAATAGTTCTATGGGAAAGAAGGATGGGAAAAAGTTCTTTTCCAGATTTCACACCATTTCCTTGCCCACACACACCCAATTCGGGTGAGGTAGGAAGCAAGTGAGCTTTTCTTGTTTCTTTTAATTTTGCCCTGAAACAAACTTTAAGTAATTGCAAGTGAGTGACACCTAGTGATGAACACAAATCTGATCATCCTCCACTCTCCCACACAGAGAAGATAAGCCAGCAAGCACTGACAGGTAACACAGGAGTGGGTGTTGAATCATGGGAACCTGACACTATTATGTTTCTCTCCCTTAAAAGCCAAACATCAAGTGAGCCAAGACCTAGAAACTTGGTGCATAGCTAAAATGGCTAAAATAAAAATTAGCTAATCTATCCAAATAAATGGTTAAAACAGATCTAAATCATGACCTGAAAATTCACTTCTCCATCCTCTTTAAAACTAAATCATCTCGCTCTGGAAACACTAAGTTTCCCAAAAGATATAATTCTTAATTAAAAATATATATCCCAGAAGCAAATGTGAAGAATGGGTTTATCCTCAAATATTAAAATATCAGCAGTTGCCTCAGAGATGTCTCTGGCATTAGAACTGCTATCCTCTTGTAAAGATTTTACAAGCTTGTCAAAGACTCTTATTTTGCCAGTAGTTCCAAAATTATTGCTCACAGAGCAGTTACTGGAAGTGAAGGGGAGGGGACCTAGGGTGATTTCTGGTAGGGTTACAGGAAGGAAAAGTATGCTACTATGCAAAGTAGCAACAACACAGTCCCCTGAAAGGGAAGCTGGAATAAAGAGACCAAGAAAACTGGTCTGATTTTTCCACACTAACATGGGACAATTCTGTACTTGGGAAGCTCACTCTGAAGAAGAGATTTCTTCACTTAATGCATTTTTAGGAGCAGTCCAAAGCTCTAGGGCTATGAGCAAAACACAAAACCCTGTAGGAAAGGGAAGTGATTAACCTAGCACAGCCAGAGCCACTTTCACGCACTGTTCCCCACTTCATCTTTTTGTCACAGACAGGATTTTGTCACTGGAACCTCAGGAGGAGTTCCCGCTTTAGAGACACGATGTGTACACCATGATTAAAAGTCACCACAGACAAAAGTCAAAGGAAAAAACAGAAAATGGGCAGAAATAGAAAAAACCCTTAAACACATGCTACAACTTGTGGACCTTGCTGTGCTCAGCAAACCCCTGGCCATCTCCTTGTCTCTTCTCACAGATCCCAGCGAGGTTGTGGGTTTGGGTTTTGGGTTTTTTTTAACTAAATCCTTCCACAAACACGAAGGAAAATTGAAAAGCCTGTAAAGTTTAAAGCCCTGAAATCCCAAGCTCTTCGAAAAACTAACGCAACAGAGCCACCTACCACTCAAAGGCAGGAGTGACAGGGCTCGGGCAACCAGGGCCGCCACTGAAACTTATTTGAATGAACTTGACCCGGGTTGGCAGCCGGCCAGCGCCCGACGTCACCCCGTGACTTAACAGAACACAGTGTTCTTGGCACCCGCACAAAAATGTGTTGAAATCCACGCTAGAGAGAGGAGAGAGGAAAAAAAAAAAAGTCAGTGCATGTTTCAAATTAATAAAGGAAAATGGTAATGAAAAGGTGATAAAACACCACGGCAGCAATCGGTTGCTTTAAACGCATCCCCTGCGTTTCCCCCCGGAGTTCTCCGTCTCCTTTGGCGTTCCCTCGTATCCCAGAAGCTCGGTGCTCAGGCAGTTCTCGCCAGGACCAGCCCTTCCCTGTCCAAATCCCATCCCACGCGCTCTCCCTCTCACCTCTCTCCTTGCCCTACCTGGAAAATTCCAGTGCAGCGCGAGTGCCGGCGGCAGTGCCAGGGCTGCCCCTGACTCACTTCCTTGCCCAGCACCTCACGCAACACTTCTCCAGGGGATGATGGGCTCTAGGGTTATGTCACTCACAAATGGATTGGGCTAACACTGTCATGGGATGAAAAGCAAACAAGTTGAAGGAGGACAGGCAAAATAAACTTCATGAACTATGAACTTGATTTACTTCCTCTATAGACTATTATCTCTCTTTCCATCATTTCCTCCCTCTGGGATTCCCCTTCTCTCTCCAAAATCTAGCCTCAAATCCCTCATCCTCCTCTCATCTGTCACCTCTTCTCTCTCTGATGTCCCATCTTCCTCTTCAATGTTGGACATCTAGTCCAAGATGTTTGACTCTCGTAGTTGCAGAGTCAGACACAGCTCACAGAGCCCTGCCAAGAGAGCTTTCCCCAGTCACCTGTTCAGGGCCCATACCTGATACCTGCAACCCCACCAGTGTCCTGACAGCACAAGCCACCTGCAACCCCACCAGTGTCCTGACAGCACAAGCCACCTGCAACACCTTCCAGCCAGACCATCAACCATGAGGGGAAGGTGGATCCAGTTTCATACTCATTACCTTCTGCACACACATCCTCAGTTTTGCACAGTCCATGCATTTCGGGATACAGAGGAGACAAACATGCTCCCTACATGGACAGCCCACTGAAGCTGCTTCTACTATATCAGTGCAACCCTGGAAAGCTCCATCAGGTAACAGCTGATCCAGCATTCTACCACCCTTCACCCATCAGCTGAAAGATGACAATGTTTTTGTCTAGTTAAAAATTCTCTAACAAGACACACCACACGCATCTAGGAGATAATCCACATCTCTGGCTAGTCCTTCCAACACCAGGAGCCTGTGTTAGATGTGAAAGTTGCACATTGGCTATTACTGTAAGCTGCTAGTACGACTACAGAAATAAACTATCTGCTAACGAGACAAAACTTGCATAGGAAGCAATTAGGTCCTTTCAGTATTCCCTGTGTAGTATCACAGAAAATCCATTTAAAAATCCCTTTCTTCAAACCAGAATGCTGCTTATGCCTTTCAAATTAAAATATTATTCACTGCAATACTGTAAGTGTGAAAAATAAGTCTGCTTTAGTGCTCCAAGGGTAAAAAAAAATAAAAAAGGGAAGTCATGTGGTTTGACATTTTGGGGATGTATTTTTTGATACTCAGTGTCATCTGAGTAACTGCATCCTAAAATTAAAAAAAAAAATCATTTCTATGGAGATAGAAAAAATACAATTCTTACACCTTTTTTGTTTGTGGGATACACCAAGGACACATTCACATATAAAAACCCACAAATGTTGATGGGACAATGTAGAGAATGGGACTACTTGAATAAATAATTTTAAAGTTCTATAAAGAATTAACGATCATTTGACACAATCATGTATAAGTGAAAGTTGTCACATAGCAAGAGAAACAATTGACATAATTTCTAATCTCATATTTCTGTGGTCAGTCTTCAGATCAAAGAGGACACCTCAATAAATAGCAGAGAGAAAGTGAATTCAGAGTCAGGTAATTTACGTGAAAAGGCATTCAAATAAGAAATGCCCAGGTTAGCGATGACAGATGACAAGACACAAATTTCCAACAACATGCCTTGTCAGGTTATCTGTAGAAGCCCCTGTGGAAGGGGCAGTTCAATTTCTTTATCCAGGACACACTGACACTCACACCATGTGCCCAGCTCCCTGCCCACTCCCCTCCCATCGGACACAGCCAGAAACACGTCTCCTGCAGCAGAGACAGGAAAGGTTTTCACAGGAGAGGGAAGCCGTTCAGTAGTCTCATGTTTACAGAGGAGTTTACTGGGTTGTCAAGGAGAAAAAAAACCAAAACAAGCAAGCCCAGCGATCCCCATGCAACATGCTTTGAATACACGCAATTAAATCTGTCACAAAATTACTGATGAGTTCTCCGCCAAACTTTGAAAGCCTGCCCCAGTACCCTCACCTCTCTAATTGGGCTTGGCAAGGAGCACCAAGATACTGTTAAGTCTGAAAGTTTGCTCGAGAACCAGATCCACAGGTTAGAGAAGTTTTCTCGAGCCACTCCCAGCTGGCTAGTGGGCAAACCACTGGGAGCCTGCCAGGGCCTCCAAGGAGGGCAAAGTTGAGGGCAGGATGTGACACATTCACTGCAATCATGCAGGCAACTGGTCTTCCCAACACGCAGCACTGCTTACAACCTCTAAGCAAATGCAAGGGACTATTAGCTCAGGGAGAGATGGATTTTGTATTGCAATGTTAAAGTCTGCTCAGATCATTTGTTCTCACACCCTTGAGTCTGTGAATTGGATATTAAAAAAAAAAAAAAGAGTTGGGATCTTTTACAATTAAGAGGTAAAGCAACAGGCCCTTGTATTTTGTAGCTGAACACAAACACCAGCAAAAGCCTGTGCTCCAGTGCCCTTCTCCCAGAGCATCTCTTTGGAAGAGGATGGAAGGGATATTTCAGCTGAAGTCCTGGAATATTTTCATTTGCACTTTAGGGCTTTGACTGATTGGATGCAATTAGCTGCAACAGGACCAAAAACAGTTGTTAGCACATCCTGACTTTAGTACATATTATTTGAATTAAAACATTCAATTGCAGCAGATTATGTTTTTATTTAACATACAAAATAGAATACCATTAAACCTATTGATGGATAGGTGGAAAAGCTCCATTTTGAATGCACAGATGAATCCTGAGCCAGGAAAGCATCTCTAGCCATCTCCAACTACATACCTATGAAAGCCAACATTACAGCACACAACTGCCAGGTAGAGGAGGAAAAAAAGTAACCCAGGTGAGAAATACTTTTATTTTCTTAAATACACCACCATTTGTCAATTTAAAAGAATAAAGATTATACCAGATGGGTCACCCTTCTCAAAGAAGTGTTAACAAGAGTCAGATACTGAAAAACAGCAACACCTCATAGCTCCGTTAACATGACAAGTTATTAATTGGAGAGTGGGTAATTTGCTAATAAAGCAGAGGGCAGTTACTGTCAGTAATGTTGCAGAACCTGACAATCTAACACGGTTGCCTACTTTCTCCTCCCCCATTTTTAAACATAGTTAAGATAATTCATTTAGAGGGTCAGAGAAAAGAATCTAGGACAGATCCATGACATGAGCATTAAGTGCAGAAGCACCACAAAAACATGTCTTCAGAGGAGCAGGAAGTGCAACAGCAGATGAGATGCAATCACATCCATAGGTGAGTACATCCAGGATAATGCCAGTTAGGTTAGCATTGCATTTGAGCTGCTGGAACAGTCAAAGTCAAAGCATTTTAATTCTAGAGCTGGTTTATAATACTTGATCTGTCAGTCTTCCTAACACTTTGGTCTGGAAATTACTTACTACCGGATGAAAAGCACAGAAAATAGGTGAAAGGAAAAAATGTCTAGGTAGCTATGGGGCAAGACAACCGGATTTACGTGATCTGTGGTTACCATAAATGCAGAGGCAGACAAATTGCACCTATCTGACTATGCATATAACACTCAAGACCTTTCAATTTATTCAACAGAAGTTATTTCTGTCTGCAGTGATGAAGGTGATGCTCATTGCCAGCTACATATGGGAGCATCTTTCTAGATACTTGTTTTGTTTTTACTAATTCCAACTTATGATTGGGTGGGTGTGGTTTGGGTTTTTTTCAAAAGCAAGTGCAGGTTGACATTTTTCTGAAAACAAATACACACACTTGTAGTACTTCACCACATTTTAACCACAGTAACAATGTCACCAGGCTTCTGGGTTCTACAGAGTTTCACAATGTTAAAACAGATTTGTGCTCACAACTTATTTAAATAACATTTCAAGTCTGTTTCTTCAGCCTTCATTTCATTCTCACTTTTTGATTATTCCTTTTATCTGTAACTATCACCTTCACTTTAGTTTTATGCTTCCATTTCATTATGCACCAGTTTGCCTTATTTTGTCCTCTGTGTAGTTGAGATTTAGTAAGTTTTGATTTTCCACAATACAGTTTTTTCTCTTTATAACAGTAAACTCATAAAACCAAAAGAATTCCTTTCTATCTTTTCCCAGCACTGTTTGTTTACATTTCTACATATGCATTTAGTCTGGCCTTATCTAGCAAAAAAATAAAGCATTATACTTTTTAGATATTGAACATACTGAGACTAGCTCCTGCCAGAGAGACTGAGGCACCAGGTATAAATTTTCAGTTTCACTCAACAGAAGTAGCCCATCAGATTCACTCTACATTTTAGATGTAAACAGCAAAACAGAACTTCCTATTGCTTTAATCCCATAAACAATGGCATAATGCCACATAAGATAACATACTAACAAGATTCGGGAAGAAGAGGACTTAAATGGACAATAAAATAGCTATTAAAAAATTGTGGAGATCAAGGAAACAAGAGAAGTAAGAAAATGTCAAGCCAGAGACTTGTTAAACTCAGCATCCTATCTGAAACAGTGGTCTAATAGGAGATGCCTAAAGCAAAGCAGCAGCACAAGCCATGTGCATACTTCCCCCTTGTCCTCCTCCACTGTGAAGTGACTTGCAACTCCAGGACTTCCCAAGGAAGCATCATTTGGCTTTTTAGTTTAATGGATTTTTCTCCAGCAAAAAACCTGTCCAATCACTTTTAAACCAAACTCCACAGAAGTCTGGTAATACTGTACACCTGCCTAATATATTCATGTCAGCAAAGAAAATAACTGGAAGGCACCACAGGTGGGTCACTAGTCACAGGTTCCCAACCCAGTCACTGTGTTTTATTACTGCTGCAACAATAAAGCAGTCTCAGAAAAAATGAGGAGTGTTATTGTGAGACCAGTACCAAAAACAAAAACAACCCATAACAATCAACAAAATAAGGAGACGTGGCACTGTCTGTTGAGTGACTTTGTGCCAGCTGAAGAGTCTGAGCAATGAAGAGCAGTTAAAAAAAGTGATTGTCCCAGAGGAAAAAAAAATACACATTGAATATAGTTCTCTTGCAGTTAAACCCTGCAATGCATGTGGGAATCTCCTTCAGAACAATTCATTTATTCACTCTAGTTCATTCCAGTCTGGGAAAACACAAGCTACATTATCATCATCTTCTAAATAGTGGAGCACAGTGCTGCTAAGAAGCAGCACATGGAGAATTTTTACGATCTACTGGCTGCAAATCTCATAAAAATTAAATCCATTTGCTGTTCTTCCATTTAAAATATGCATGGTAACAAAGCAACAGAAATTAGCATTCAATGGTCTCCTAAATCATCCCTTCCTCTCAAAATGTGAAAATAAGCCACCACAGATTGTATCACCAGTAGTTTTACTTCTTCAGCTCTGTGATGACGACAAGGACCATGACTGTGTCAAAGCTGAATGATTATTGTCTACATTATTACTTCTGACTGCTCAGAGCGTGCAAGGGAGGGAGAAAACTTCCACCACCACTTTCCAAAATGTTTACAAATTAATTGATGTCAACTCAATAACAGCCGGGTGGCATTAAAAAGCCACTTCACATGGAGAGAATGAAAATTTTGATCCTTCACAAACAAGTTTTTGAAGTCATGTTCCACAAGCAATTCCTGCATTAAACATGCAGAAATGCCAACCTCGGAACAATCAAGTTAGTTGTGAAGTTATGCATGCCACAAAAATTTCTGTGGAGTACTTACAATAGTACAGCTTCCTGCACCTTACATCTCTCAGTCTTGTCTTCAAAAAGTTACTTGCACCAAATTAATCGTAGCATAGAAGTTGTTGTCTTCCAATACTATATATAAAAATCCTGTTCTGATTTTTCTTTTCCATAATTTTACCACTTATTTCTTCCCCTTATCTCCCAACACAATGAACTTTGATGATGTTAACTAGCTTAAATATTTATACTCAGCATCCATGACAGGAACCAAGGAGATACATGCAATATTTTTCACTTATATACTAAAATAATGAATCAATTCAGCATCTTCAGTATCAGAAGTCATACATTCGCCTATTTCAGGGGCTTTTGTTTTTTTTAACACTGAAGAAACCAAACCAGGCTACATAACCTGGTATTTTTCAATCCAGAATTCCCCACAAACCATGTATGAGAACAACACACCTCTGTCTCCTTACCTCCTTCAACAACTACAGGCTGGTGACAGTTTCTTAGGGCAAAGAGCTGCCTTGACCTTTCCTTTCTATACCAGAAAGCAAACACCAGCTGACAACTCACATCCTCAGCACACCACAGGCATCTCACATGAAGGATGATCCTGTGAGACCAGTGCAGGAAGAACACACGAGCCAAAACTCATCCTTGGTGAAACTTCCTGGTATACAACTGTACAATTTGGTTTTACAAGCAGCTCTGTGAACTGTTACATTAGCTGCCTGTAATTGTTAATTCCTCTATGTGTCTATGAAGAAGAGTGGAAGGAAACGATGCTTTATCTGCAACTGCTACAACTAGAAGGACTTTTCTCTAATTCAGTCTTAACACATAATGCCTTAGATTGGAGTATCTACTCTTGCCACATGTCTGGAGACCATGAACTTAATTTGGTTCAGAAAGGGACTGAGCTTTGTAGTGAAGGATACAAATCAAGATGTCTCAGATTTCATCTCAATAAAATTCCTAGTTCAGAAAGCACTTAAACTGCAATAGAAATCCCCCTTCTCCCACTGCACAATGTTTAATAAGCTTACACTTTTCTCCCAATATTACAACTACTCAGGGCCCAAGCTTCAATATAAAAATCCTACTTCATCAGTTTACAAATAGCATATTTATTACTTCAGCATTACACACCTATTTCCAACTTTAGCCCACACCATCATACTCTCCTACAGTCACATATGTGCTCTGAAAGGGAGCAACAATTACCCTGCTTACCAAAGTTCAGTAGTGTGGATTTATAGTATTTGTTCTTTTTATACTGCTAGTTATGTCATTCTTTTATTCCAAAAGATACTAAAGTGCACCAGAGCCTAGACAAATTATTACTGGAGCATACCAGATTCACAGTGAAGCTCAGCAACACCTATTTTTAAATTTCATTATGCTTAGATGTACTTTAATAAATGCATATGTTTACAAAAAGAAAACCATAGTGCTTTTCCAATTACTTCTAAAATTTAAATATTTTTAAATTAAAAAAAAGGAAAATAAACCCCTCACTGCAAGCTTATCTTTGTATTCCTCTCTCACCCAATCAAGCAACCCTGTCACCAGCTCACTCCAGGGAAGCCAAATGCTTCTCTAGGCCAGTCTGGCTGCAGCCATCACCCCCTGCAAAAATCCAGGCTGTCTCACAGTCTCCTCTTCATCCCTAGGTATGTTCAGAAGGCTTTATTTAAAAACATGACATACAAACCAGACTACAAGAAAAAACACCCTGCAGAAGCCCCAAAGATCAGCAGAAGGTAAAGAACTAGAGTTACAAAGGATACCCTCTGCATTGCATGAAGTGGAAGCTCATTTGCAGCAGCATCTTTCAGTATGTGACTTCTCAACTGCTCTGCAGAGAAAGCAGCAAGGGTGGTGACAGAAAGAGGACAAAATTTCCCACAGCACACGAACATGGGAACAGCTGTAGGGAAATCTACCAAGGATGATTCTACAGCTCCTTACTTTTGTCTCCAACACTGATTAATGTCAGATGCCTAGGGAAAAGTTTAAAACAGGACAAGCATGTGGTAATGCTGCCACAGAACAGTTTCCCTGATTCCAGTTTGTGGCTTTAACTACAGTATTTAATCTTTAACAGACCTGGCTCCCACAAGTTTGTCCGACTAGTCTTGAACCCATATAATCTTTCAGCATCTGTATCATTCTGTGGCAAGGAGCTCTGCAGCTCACATGGTGGGATGAATAAACTCCTTTTCCACATTGAATCAACCTGCTAGTTTCACTTGATGTCACCTAACTCTATACAGGACCTTGTCTGTTTACTTCTTCCTATCTGTGATTCATGGGTTTCTTTCATGTTCTCTCCACAGCAATTTCTTTGAGTCTGCAGGTTTCTATTCTACAGAATTTCTCATGCAGAAAACATTCCATTTATCTCTTACTAATTTGCTCTGAAGCTTTTCTAGTTCCACAGCACCTTTTTTTTTTTGTGAATGAGAGGACCAAAATTATCCACAAGCACAGCTGATCTGCAAACTTAACAGATTTTTAAAGTTGCAGTGTCTCTAGCAGCTGTCCAGAACATTTAAATGCCAAACCTCAATCCCTCTCCTCCATGACTGCTGTATGTTAGAATGAAGCTGCTCTACCCTTTGGGTTTGCCTTCACAAGCAGAGTTCCACCTGCTTTCCCCATAGCTTCAATGGTCCCTTTCCCATACATGGGAAAGTGTCAAGGTATCTGCAAAATACAATCAAATCATTTCCTTTGAGAAGCAGCAAAGCTCCCAGCAGCCCCACCAGGATTCCAAAGGGCTTCCCTCCACTGGGGTAATGATGAGAAAAATACAGAGAGCAAGAGTTGTGTGCAGGACACTGGAGGCTGCCAATCCAGCACTAGGCTGGTGAGACAATGTGAGGAGCTCCTGCAGCCACCCTTGCTGAAGAGCTGCTACCAGGCAAGTGTGTTTGGTGACACAGAGCTACACAGTTGTATTAAGCAAGAGAGAACTAAGGAACTGAGACCAACCAACAGCCAGGTGAGGGTGAACGGGGACAGGTAAGTGAAATAGTGACCTTGTTGGGAATTGGAGACAGAGTGGGAGGAAAATAG
The DNA here is from genome assembly GCA_025447755.1 of Corythornis vintsioides. Lineage (NCBI taxonomy): Eukaryota > Metazoa > Chordata > Aves > Coraciiformes > Alcedinidae > Corythornis > Corythornis vintsioides. The sequence goes on from JAOEGS010000334.1 coordinate 42,221, forward strand.
CTGGGACTAAGTAAAAAAGCATGCCACTGTGCTGGGACTGAGCAGTGAATCAACAGTCAGGGGCAGGAGCTTCTTCATGCATCCAGGAAGTGGGAATAACGAACCTGGGCTGGAGTTGTGACTAGCTGGAGAAATAGGACATGAAGTGACAATTTATGAGCGTAATTCCAGAGAGACCAAGGACAAAGACAAAAACATCCAGTAGTCAAGGCTGCTGCCCTGGTCTGAAGGTGAACAGTGATACACTAAAAGGGTTGTATGCAGCTGGCATGCACATCTGTGTGCTAAAAGGTTCTTGCAGAGCAGGCCAAATCCCCTTTAACATGTTATGGAGTTCTAACCCATCACTACAGACTGTCTCCTCAGAAAGGGTTAATCAGTCACTAGGGTTATTAGTCTGGAATGTAAGTGTCCTGATAACAAAAGAACTGTAAATCTGAATTGTCATCTACAGATGATTCAGACATTTGTATAGAAACTGTTTATCATAAAGCAAGAGCAATGGAACATGACACAGACCCTGCCAAACTGGATATGAGACACACTGGGATTTTACCCCACCCCTATCCCAGCTCCTTGTCCCCAAGAAAGCCAGTCTCCCTCCCCAACAAAAGTTTAACCTCCAAATTCCTCAAGTTTTATTATAAACATTTTCAGTTTTATTCTGTTTGTCCTACGCCCATTTACCCCTTCCTTTCTTATCTATTCAACACACTTCCACATTGTGATGGGAGCCAGGAACAAATGTTCTGCTCCCCATACCACACCACACCACCAAACTGCATTCTTTCCAAGCAAAAGATACAGTGGCAGGACTTAAGAAAAACAAACAAACAAAGCAAAACAACATCAACCACAAACCAAACACAAACCCCACACAGCTGCTGCCTTTCATGCAAGATAGAAACAAGCATAGATACACAAGAGCTGCATCCATCAAACAGAGGGAGAAACACACTGGAAAAAGCTTCAGTTGGTTTCTGTACTGACCTTGAGGTTTCTAAATGGTTTCTGAACTTTGGTCTTCCTGTGTTTTCTAAGATACTCTAAATTTATTTCCAGATTTTCACATTTCAGGAAGATCTGCAAAGAACTGTCCATTTGTGAAAAGATGGAAGCTGCAACTGCCCTAGATACTTTAAAAGGACAAGAATTGTTTTCTTCAGCACTGGAACAAGCATGCTTGGAAGTAAAAGAGCATTTTACTTTCCTTGATATATTTGGACCTTCACCCAACAACAAACATGATGGATGACAGAACCAGCCACTACAATTTTGATGATAAAGTTATTTTTAAAATAAAGTAACAAAACCACAGGAAAGACTGAACCAAAAAGGCTTTAGACAATACCAGCCATCAGCCAACTCTCTTCAGGTCTCTTCCAGAACCACAGTATTTAGAAAGCACATTTATCAGAATAAGAAATGATTAAGACTAGTCCTACACATTCCATTAAAACTTCTCTATAGATTCCATTAGAACTTCCACCATTTCCTTCAAAAAGGATTTCAAGCAAATTCAAACCAATCTCTCCTCCAATTTGGCCTGAGGAGTTCAGAGACAAATCTGTAACAATAATTTTAGAAGACAAAGTTAGACAAATCAAAACTCAGCAGCTTTTTCACTGTTCACACAGTTCTTTGCAGAGTGCAAAACTATTAGCAAATTATCCACAAGGGCAAAAAAGCAGAGAGCCTCACCATTGTGTCCATTTGTCTTGGGGAAACCACCAAGACAAAAGCCTTCAACTTCCTATTCATGCTGTTCACTCCTGGCTTCATAGTTTCCCTCCTCTTCATTGCACTCCCTGCAATGCATGCTCTGCTCTTTCCTGTAGCCTCCTACCAGGCAGGATACCCATAGGAGAAAGAACAGACCCTCTTTCTTTACTTCACCTCTTGAGGATGGAGGTGAAGGCCCCAACAGTGCCAACATACACCACTTTGCTTCTCCCTAGTATTCCAGAAGACCCTCTGTGGTACTGTGAGCTTTTCTAAGACATGCTGCCAAGGTGCCAGCCCTGAGGAAACACAGATGCCTTCTGTGGCATGCAGCTGTAGGAACACACAGGCCACTTCAATCTTGTTTTAGAACACCAGGCAAACATGGGGAGGAGGTGGGGAAGACAGCAAAAGAGGGGTGCATTCTATGTGTGGACACCAAGATAGCAATGCTGTCAGTTGCACTTAAAGTTGTTGCTCTCCAGAGCTGTGTAAGAAAGAATACGGGGCTGAGCTGAAGCCTTAAATGAAACAAAGCAGGGGGGCTGGATTAGTGTGCACAGACAGCACAAGGCAGCAAGGTCTGAAGTCTGTTTATGTCACTGTGGTAGCTCCTGCAATCCATCAGATTTTGTACACCAGGGATGTGGTTGGTACACAGGAGTCTTTTATATTTTGTTAATAAGACACCCAGGGAATTTCAGACTATGCACAAAGTGCAGCTACCTCAGTGATGCTCTGGATCACCTACAAGAGCACACACATGCATGCAAACACCTGTAACTATGATCATTTTGATTAAAAAAAAAAAGCTCAGCCAAAAAGCCCTACTAAAAGAGACCAGTTCTACCCAGAAAGATAAAGTTCAAGTTTCTGGGAGATAGGGAAGAGAGGCAGGGAAGGGAGAAGGATCTTGCCCAGACTGGTTATGCTGTTTCCATCCTTCCATCTGGATGAAGCCCTAAGCAGCCTTGTCTGACCTTGCACCTGAGCCTGTTCTGTGCAGGTTGGAGACACTCTGAAGTCCCTTCCAACCTGAATTACTTCATAAAGTAGACATTTTAGAAATAATATTGTTTGTGGATACTCTTGTATATATCCTAATACACTTCCTTTGGTAATGGACTGACAAAAAAAAGGTGCTTGCAATAACATGATCATATCATCACCCTTTATCAGTGTTAAGTCATCAGGCTGACAGGATGACACAAATTCCATTAGCCATAATAATGATTCCCTACTTTGAGATAACCTATTTTAAATTCTGTTACACAACAATAGTTCTAGACTCAATTCTAAATTACCAAGCCAATGATAGTTATAATTACCATTGTAATGGATTGAGAGAGTAAGGACATAAAAACCAGGCTCAGAAAAAACCAGCAAAATCTGGGCCTACTAATTTTTTTTAAGTGATCCCTCCAGAATTTCATTAGGTATTTTGAATCTTCCTCCAATGTAATACCACAGAAGGACAGAGTTTGAGTGTCTTGCTTTAAAAGCAAAGTTAAGACATGAACTGACTAAGTGAACCTTATTTTGACAGATGAGAAGGCCTCAGGTAAAAGATATACACCTACATATGTCTATGCATGGGAAGGACTTCTCAAATAATGTTTCCTTCACTCAGGGAAAAGCCAAAAATTAACCTTTTGCACAACACTACAATGGCCTTTGCACAAGTTTCAACAGCATCACATCAGATCCCCCACCCACTGTCTGCAGCACAAGAGAACAGAGGTAATCATTTCACTGAGTTTTGAAAGATGTAAAATATGGCAATTCTCTTCCAGTTGTCTGTCATCATACAGCAAGATGCTTTCAATACATATAAAGTCATGGTATCCCCAAAGGAAGCAAGCTCTTAACCATGGGGCTTTTTGATGAATTTGCAGCCAAATCAGAAGACCTACAGACAAGCTTATTACTGTGCTCAAAAGGGTCTGCTATAAGCAGTTAAGCTTTATTAATGCTGCATAGCAAAGACAGAAGATGCTCTCATTCCTACACATTAGCAATATAATGGGCAAAAAACTCCTCACACCACTCTGCAATAAATCTCACTTGTCTTGCATATAATGCAAGCAAATCTGGCTCCCCATCAGAAACTGGTAAATAGATTTAACACACAGGACAAAAAGAAAAAAAATACTCTGTAAGATACAAAAATTATATACTCTGTAAAAGCACTAGCCTGCTTTAAAGGACTAAGATACAGAAAGTGTTTTAAGGAGCAATCTGAGTATGGAAGATGGTGCCACTGAGTGCACAGGGCCAGAGAAAGTTCCCAGATTACAAATTAGTATGGCAGGAGACATGCATTCACTTACAAGACAACTAGATTTAATGTAATCCCTAGCATTAAAATATTTAGAAGTTGAAAATAATTCAGAGATTAACAATTCTTATAACACAGAATTGCAGCTCATGAGACAAGGTCTCTGTACAAGTCAGGCAAAAAAGTAGTTGTTACCAACACATAAAAATGTTAGATCAGTTTTGAGGTAATTACATGGTACTCTTCTAGAAGAGATGTATGCTGAAAGCTAACAATTGTTAGTCTTTATTTTAGCACCATAGTCTCCAAGAAGGTCAACCAGGCATCTACCACAGGCAACCAAAATCAAAGAAACTCTCCAAATAAAACCATCTGGGATCAGGTTTTGCCAGATCTTTGTCCTGTATCACCCTTAAGGAAAAACTCAACCAGTTATAGGTCAAAGTTAATTAAAATAACTCTCCCATCCACTAAAAATACACAAAGTAAAGCATGACCATGACATGTCTTGCACATGTTCTCTTCAAAAATTCTAAATTGAACTGAAACCAAAAATAAGCTAACAGTGGTTCACCACAAGACCAACTTCAACTTGCCTTCCTTATTATCCTCTGTCAAGCACATCAGAGGTGGCTAGTTGATAGGAAAGTTGCAGCTTAGGGACTTGGAACAAACTGAATTGGGACTGTAGCTTTACACCCTACAGCTAAGCAAGAGTTTTATCTTCATACCAAAACAATATATGAAGTCTTTCTATGTACTTGATTATCACTGAAGTAATTTTCAAATTAGATCTATTGGTATAAATGGGGAAAAAAAAAGCCATAAAGTTATTTTCATCTTTTGAGATTTCCCATTGGAAGCCTAGTATACTTCCACCAAGGGTAAATACTACCATAAAGACATTCTGGCAGCAATCCTAAACCTCCAGAACCTCTTGGTGTTTGGCATATTTTGAAGTGGGGTAAAATAAATTTCATAGTCTTTTGATTATCCACACACTCCATTAGGTTCCAGAGATTTAGTAAATACCACTAAATTGATGATATATCAACATTTGGTTGGGTTTTTCTACCTTCTCCCACTGTGAACTAGGCCACAAAATTATCAGGTCTTTTTAAAGACAGCAAATGACCTCATATAGCGAACGCTGCTTTTCCATCTCTTGGAAACATCTCAAATAGCTTGTCTGCATTTTTTTTTCCTAGGAAAACAGCATATCCTAAGTAAAGCAAAACAAAGACTGCAACAGGCACAGTAATCACTGGGGATTTTCTTCTGGGAATTTTGTGTATGCAGGAGGGCAAGTGTACTGGTGAAGCCGACCACCCATGAGAATTCCCACAGCATGGCACTCAAAGTGCAGAGGCATCAGATTCCCAATGCACCCACATCTTTTGTAGTTGCTTCACTATTCTGGTTAGGGCTAAACAATTTTTATTACAGTACGGTTGCATCCAAGACCTCTCATGAGCACCATTTACTAATGATGGACATCTCATAACACTTAACCCAACTCTCCATCGACACTGGACTAAGTCACGCTGCTGTGATAAAAGCAGAACAACTTTTACTGTTACAGAAATCCCCCTTCTGTTTTCCCAGGTTTCTGCAGACCATACTGTCTCTTCTGGCGCTGCTGCCCAGGACTTGAACTTTTTTAAATCAACTCTTCACGAATCAGAAACATATGTACCACCCTTGGAGAGCTCCGAAATACGGGTGCTGAACGGCTGCGGGCACACATGGGAGTGAGCCCAGAGCTGGGTCACGGGCGGCTGGCACACTGCCCTGCCCCACGGGGAGACGGAACGCCACTCTCTCCCCGCGAGCAGAACCCACCGTCACCCTCCATCCACACTCTCGCTCCGAAAGAATCGATACAGACATGTAAAGGCGTGTTAGTAAAGCTTTAATCGCATGGCACAACAGCCTTCCCGTTCCCATCTCCCCTCGGCCGAAGCCCGGTCGGCTTCCCTCCCACGCCCGCAGGCGGTGACCCGGCTCCCGCTGCGCGCCAGGACCGGCCCCGCCACTGTCCCCGCCGCCGGCGGAGCAGCCGCTGCAGGACCGCACCCGCCGGAGGGCAGCGCAGGCCGGGGCCGGGGCCTCACAGGCCGAGCCTGCGGCGCCCTCTGGCGGGGCCGGGCCGGGAGCGCAGGGACGCGACCCGGACACCGAGCGCCGCACGACGGAGCGGGATCGGGGTGGCCAATGCCATTTAGAAATAAGGACGAGCTACTGCAAGAGTTGCCAAGCACTGGCACAGGTTGTTCAGAGAGATTGTGGAGTCTCCATCCTCGAAGATAATCCAAAACCAAATCAAACACGACCAGCTGACCCTGCTTTGAGCAGAGGGTTTGACTAGCTGACCTCCAGAGGTGCCTTAACATCTCAGGCATCCCCTGATTCAGTGACTGCACTTCCCATCTCTACATGTGGGGCACCGCAGGGTTTTGAGGTTTGGCAGTCACAGAAAATGCCTTCAAAATCTTTTACACAGAATTCCTTCTGGAGAGATAGGCAAGCAAAACCTTCATATTCCTCCAAATTAAATGCAATCCATTATGAATACACTATTATAGTAGAAGGTTGGGGTTTTTTTCCCCTTAAACTTGAAACAGTTTCTTACCTTACAAAGCTCATCCTTCTCTTCTTTGACAGGCTGGGAATTAATGTTTCTGCAAGAGTCCGAGTCTGATATCTCCAGTAAGCTGTCATCTTTTTCTGATCCAGCACACCTATCAGTGGAATCACTATCCTTCTCCCAGTCAATGAACTCCAATCCATCTAAAATCAAATATTTGTGAAGAGTTTTTCTTAGCCCCCATATATTCTTCATAAGCATGAGGTAACAGCAGTACTTAGCCTGAGCTTGGGAAAAAAAAAAAGCAACATTTTTTACATATGCTCAACTGATGTTTAACTGTTTTATAATCCTCTCATAAAAGGTAAATCCTACTAGCAGGCAATCTTCTATGAAGATCTGAAAACTACTACAACAAAGATCTCAAAGTACCAGACACAAAGAGGCAGGGTACTTAACTTCTTAGGTAAGTAGGGTTTTTTAGTTATTCATTTTCCTAGGATTTAATTAGGATTTGCATAGTTGAATTTTCCAAGTGTGCTTGTTCAGAATTGGAACAGCTGAATATTTGGTGTAAGTTAGCATCAGCTATCAGTGGTAACCCTCATTGAGAAATGCATGTTGAAAGGCAGTTGGCAAGAAAGGCAGCTAAAACAGTCAGCTCCTAAAATACACAGGTCTGCACATCCAACCTTTAAGCACATCTGACAGAGGATTGTTTAGGAGAAATTAATAGAAACAGGCACAAAAACAGATGGAATTTATTTTAAAAACAAGCAAGCAAAACCATACAGCAGTAAGCAAAGAGATGCAGAATAGTTCTTTCACCATCCCCATGACCAGGTGGTATGGAACTCAACTCCACAAGTCCCCTCATACCTTCAAGGATCTCCTGAAGGCAGTGGAAGCTTGAGCTGCCATAGCAGCCTCCCCACCCTTCAGGTTCAAGTGCCCACAAGATACCAAAAAGAAAAATCTCATTATATTTTGCGTCAATGAACATATTGGAAGGAAGAGGGATGAAAGCTTTGCTTGTTTTGCTTTTCTTTTTTTGTAAATGTTGCATTTCAAACATTGAAAGAGTCACATAAAAGGGAAAGGCAGTCAGCAGAGAAAGGAGCCAACTGCAAAACACTTCAGACACCTGCACAGATCCATGGAACTGTGGCAGTACCACTATATTTTGCATCACTAGTTTCTCCATGGAACTTCCAAACTGCCCAGACAAGCAAACACCCAGCTCTGGCATCACCTGCTCTTGCACACACGAGAGCATTTCTACCCACAATACAGCTTCATCAGAAAGTTTAACACAGGCACTGGTGACCAGTTAACAAAGAGGTCACTCTTGAGTCACGTGGCAAGCTGCATGCAACTTGTGGCAACAGTATAAATTCCTTAATAAAATATGAGAATCAATTCTAGCTTGTCATGCTCAAGAGCTATTTCTGAAGGTGAACTTGACATGAAATACACCACACTGAAAAAATACTCAGCTATTATCTTGTTATACTTACAACTGTGCCTATATCTACACACAGGTATATAGTGTATAAGATAGCTACTTGAAAAAGCATGGCAATTACAGTTGTTCTACCCACCCCTGCTCCCAATTTATATAGGGGTTTGGAAAAAAAAAATTGGAAGTGATTGGATTTCCTCAGAACCTTCAAGCAGATACATGATACATCAGAGTTTCTTCATTTAAACAGGGAAACCAAATTTTACTATTCTACAAGAGTAAAAATAAGCCTGTGTATTGTCTCAAACAAGAATTAAAGATTAGAACTTAAGATACACTTGCAGAAGATAAATGCAACAATTATATTAATAGCAGTTTAGAAAGATTCCTGGTGAGTATTAGATTTCAGTCTAGACAATTGACAGTAATTTCAAAAAGATGGCAAGAAAATCACTAGAAATTAAAGATGACCACAAGATACGTCAATCACAATGTTAAATCAAGGACAAAAATATGGATGAGAAGAGGAAGACTTTTAATTTTTGTTTTTAAACCTACAGAGCCTTTGTTTTTAAACCTAAGGAGCCTGTTTTAACCAGAGTCATGCACGAGAAGTAAACCTGTCAATCCATTTGCTCAACCCAGGGGTGTTTGAACACTTTGCCAGACATCCAGGATGTGAAGTATAGCTGAAATACTTCAGATCTAGCTCTAATACTCCAGATCTAGCTGAAGTATTACTAAGCTAACCTGATTTTTCACATTGAAAATAATCCTAACAAGTTATACTGCAAATTGTACATTATTCTAATTAACACTTGCAAAACAGACCACTGAAGATTTTTCTATCTTTAGCTGTCCTTTTAATATCAATTTCTCTCCCTTCTGTCACCCCCTGCTCCACAAGTTAAAAAACCAAGTCCTAAGAACAAAACTCACAGCTGTTTGCACAATACAGCTGACAGGGAGAACAAGGAATACTGTGTCCCAAAACAAACATGCTGCAGAATGGAATGCTCCCTGCAGCTGCAAAGTCTGCCACAGCTACTCCGTGGAGCAGACAGCAACATCACCAGCAGAACGGGGCAGGCAGAGAGCTGTTCACAACCCCACTATCTGTGCCACAACATAGACAAGGAACCAGTACAAACTATAATATATTGAAATAAACGGATGTGTTTTACTCAGTGCATAACCTGCCCAAATATGCTCCTTTACACCAAGGTTTACATTTCTTTTGTATATAATCTATACTATGAGCTTATTCCATACTCAGATGGAATTGACAAAACATGCAAACTGATTTAACAGAAATAGGATCAGATCCTGTCATTTTGGCAGAATGACCTCAAAGAATTTTCATTACAGAACTTGAAATTGCAAGAAGGCTTCTTGACAAGTCTGCCTGTGTTGAAGCTTACCTTCACTACTACTGTCCTCTAACAGTAAATCCTGTCTGCTCGGTGATTCCTCTGTTTTGGAAGCATGACTTGATTTGCTGTGTAGCCTTGGAATCAATGTTTTATGTCCATCATCTGAAAACTCACTGCCACTAGAGGTCCAGATTATGTCCTCATCTTCCTTAGATCTTTCAGCAGGAGCAGCAGATCCTACTAAAAAGAATTGTAAAGTGTTAGATTACAGAAATTTAACTTCGGTAAATTTAACGTTATTAAAAAATGAAGTATTACTATTTTTGAAGTGGGGAAAAAAATAGCAATTCTATCATCAGGCATCAGAAATTAATACTGGGACATTAATTCACACATTTCTTATACATGCAAGTATTATTTTAGTTTTGGTTCTTCACACTAAATGCTAGTATTTTATATAATGAGACTATCACCCTGTCCTTCAGCAGGGTGAGGACAAGTAATGCCTGACAGACATAGTCCTTTACACACAGTCCTAATGCTCCCACATTTGCCCTGTTAAAATGAAGGTTCTCCTTAGAATTCTAGGTTTGGGATTTCTCTGACTCTATATCATGAATAGCAAATTAAAATATTCCATCAGTAGAGATTACTCTCCAACTTTGTCCTGAGAGAAAAAAAATCAAGCTTTTCAGGAATAACAAAGAATAGCTGTTGTGCTTTTGCAGAGCAACATTTAAATTCAAAGTAACCCCCTCCATCATTTTTAATAACAAGACCAAGAAGAAAAGGACTAATGTTTAGGACTAATTTTTAGCATGGAGCATACAGAATTAGCAATCATAGCACAGCAGAACTTCCCACTTCCTACCACTACTAAAGCTTTTTAGGTAAATGGGAAGTTAGACAATTACTGTGTTTAGGAATTAGTCAGGACACCCCAGAAGAGAAACAAAAGCACATCACTTTCTGCAACAGAGGTGCTTTTCAGAAGTCAAGAACATGATTTGGAACTCCATACGGTAGACAAAAGGTGCCCAGTAGGTTACTTAGCTGCAACAGAAGCATCACTAGCTCCTGGACCAAGTAGAAATACAAAGACTGAAGAAGCCATTGCCCCCTCTTTCTTTGCTTTCCCCTGGACTCCAAAAGGGAAGGAACTGGAAGGAATTAAATAATCCTCCTTTTATTGTGCCTAAGTTCTTTTTCCAATCACAATATTAAACAGATTCAAGTGCATATAGAAGACTGAAAAAAGGTTGACAAAATTCTGGTTTTCTATCTACTGCTCATACTTAACAAAAGATGCATTTTCCCTCATGGCCGTTTGTCTGTCTCTAGCAGAAGAATCATTTCACCCTCTAACTAGACAACTAAGGGTTGTTTTTCATTCCCTCCTCTTAAAAAGGTGACAAAATGAAACATGCACTACATACAGCATTAGTGATGCTTTTTACCTGCTCAAGAGCAATTGCTGAAGTGCCTGCAGCTTTACAGGATATATTTCTGCCACTCTAGGGAACAGATGAGCCCAATCACAACAGCATTACAATTGTGGCTCTTAAAATTCTGATTAATATAAATTCTGATTAACTAATCTTAATCAAATTCTGATTACAATAAGAGAAGAAGCAACCAGTATTGAGACAAATTTCACCTTGATAAAGGGCAAAACAAAGTGACAGGTTTCTGACAAAGTTAACATGAAACAGTTATTACATACCTGCTGCAGCTTCAGCAGATGTGAACAGTGGTCCAAGATGCTTCTTAATCCTGGATTTCTCATCAATAGGTCTCAGGGACTATGTTAAAGAAAGGCATAGAGAGATGTAATCACAAAGGCTTCAAAGGCTATTTTAACATGTAATAATATACTCAAAACTGTTATTTTCACCCTGCAACTTAGAAAAAACATCATTTAAAATTGTGCTACTATCTTCTACTAGACTGCACTATAATTAATGAGGTAATAAAACATTAAAACAGCAACATAAAAGCTGAATTTTCATTGTTTTGGGAAACAAACTTACTGTGACAATGAAAGGAATTACATCTGACCTTGCAAAGTACGAGAGCCAGTAATTTCAGCAGTAAAATGTCAGAAGTGGGCTGAAAAGCATGCTTGATAAAGCATGTGCCCTATTCAAAGGGCACAGAAAGCAGCACTCAGCAGCCCTGTCTCTGATTTTTATTAAATCCCAGAAGCTATGCAACACTGACTGCTCAGTACCAGAAGAAACAGAAAAGCAATTTGAACAGAATTTTTCTGCACAAAGCACTTTTCATACAGAGCTGGCTGAACTGCTCTGAATGAGACCAAGACACACAAAAAATTAAGCATAATATATTTTCCAAAGAGCATCTGCACCAAGAACCACATCTGCAGGGTCACCAAAAGCAGGATTTTCTATAGTGAATTCATTATTGCAAACATACTCTTTAGACCTAGCAAAAAAATCTTAAGGCAAACTATAGAGTCTTTGTTCCATATTTTTTTGGGAAATGCAGAGCTCCATCCCAAATGTGCCATTACTTTTGTATCCCTCGGTGTATTACTGATATTTTACAAGTGGTGCTATCTAGAACAAATTAACATATGCTCAGAAGATTACACTAACAAGTTAAGACAGTGACCTTATGTAACCTCACTTTCCATTTTTTGTCTACTTTGACAATCCTAATATGCTATTAGATGGGGAACAAAACAAAACAAAAAAAGGGTAAAACCTTATAAGTCAAGCATGGAAATTAGCTTAACTGTCAGTTTGCATCTCTTTCTTACACCACTAAGCATTTTACCTCCAGCAATGGAGTGCTCTGGAAACCATCCCCACACCTAAGCCACGCACTGGAAAGTGAAGCAGCAGCCACTGATGTCCTGAGATTAGATTTTTTCAGCTGCAGGGGTGTTTCATCTGGGAAGGGGGTGCATGCTGCATTCCAAAACCGCTTCCGCTACAAGGAAAAACAAACCTTTCAACAACACTGTGCACACAATTCTTTTCAAGTTAAATTTACTTAATCTAGACAGCCCTTAAATATTTTCTGAACACTTAAAGACAAATTGCAATTTTTAATGAGCTAGGAAAAAAAACCAAAACATGCATTTGTTTCCTCAATCTTTTTAGTGCTCACAATAGAACAAGTGTCTCCCATAGTGATACAGTGAACAGCATCTTGCTTGTCCCCTCCAGTTGGCTGGTGCTGTTGTTACCAGTAAGGAGACAGAGCAGAACAAGCAGGCTTTGCAGTTTCTTCTGATGGCAGCTGACCCCTTTCAAGAGCCTGTTCTAAAATTGCTGGGGGTATTTACACCACAAAGTAGCTACTACAAGAGGTTTATCAAAATCAAACTGCCCCCATAACTGCTCCCACAGATACACAAATGAGAAGTACAACCTTGAATCCTATATGGCACTAAATAAGGAATCAAAAGCACTTTAATGAGGACATGATGTCAAGTAAGGAGGCCATGGCAGTTTAATCAAGGGTTAACATTATTACACAGGGAGAAATTAAATGCTGCTTTCCTCCCAAGGAAGATGCAGCCAGGCTCAAAACAAAAACCACACAAGGGCTCTTGTTTGCTTTTTATTTATGTAAGGTTATGTTTGTTTTGGGTTTATCTGTTTTTTCCATGTTTGTTTTCTGTTAAACCCTTCGTTATTTCCAGTGAGATGAAGGTAAACCAATCTGCGTGGGTGTGAGTGATGAAAAGGGAGACACTGAAAACTCAGTAAATACAGAGATTATGCAACAGAATACTAAAAAATATGGGGCCAGGGGGTTTAGATTTGATTTTTAATTAGATGGTCCTATCTAGAACACCTCCACTCAATGAAGTCTATGTTGTTACTTATGCCAAATGTGTTGCCCAGAAGCACCATGTATGAAGTCACTGGGACTGTATGTTCCAAGACTATTCACTATACAACCCTCTACACTCCAGACAAATCCAGTTTCTTGGGGCTGCTCCACAAACCACAGGTATTGCTTACATTAAGGAAAAAACCCTCATATAGTAAGAGTGTACTACATATTAATAGCTGGTTAGAAATGGTGCTGTTAGAAATCTGCACTTTGTCAAAATGATTAGAAGACAGGGATTTTAGAAAAGCTTTCACAAGATTATAAAAAATGTTTATGATAACAAAAAAAGTATGCTACTGTTACTGTATCTACCAGGCTGGGGCTTTTTTAAATGGTTTATTTAATAGTTAGCAATTGGAGAGGACTGTTGTTTTTACTTGACTAGCACACTTTTCACTGATAGAGTGAGGAACATTATCTTTGTCTGCTAAAGAAACTATTCTCAAAAGCTGTCATCACCTTACAACAAGAGCTGGTAAAACCACGACAGTGAAACATGTAGTTTTTCACTAGTCAAGTATTTCAAAACTTTAAGAAAATATATATAGTAGCAGTATTGCAAGGTAATTTAAGCATGGTAGGTTAAGCTTGATGTTACCATTAAAAATAAGGTATTTAAAGGTAGTTACATTTTAAAATGGTGTAGAATATTCACACTTTTCTACCCACGTGCTAAACGCTTTAGAATACTGATCGGTCATTTGAACTCCGTTTGCATTTATAGAGCAAACAACGGAACTCGGTGCCCTGCCTTTCAGCTGTACCTCAAAACCAGCCTGAGCCCTGCAAATCAGAGGCAGCACCGCAATTACTGTCCTGAAAGCATCGCAAAAAACATCAACCTAGCGGAGCGAGGAGACCCCAGAGGAGCACTGAGCGCCTCGCCTCCCTCTGCTCCCACTCACGCGAAAAGAAACGGAGCTCCTCGAGGGAATACTAAGCCTGGCAATTTTGACAACCTCTGGCACTCAGTTTTCCTTTCCCTGCACTTTCCCCCTGTTTGTGATCTAATAGAAGGCTGAATCACTCTTTCCCGCGGTACAGCTGCGCTCCCACGGTGCCACGACGAGTACAAGGTCAAGGTTACGCAACCGTGACCACCGCTAAAGCGAGGGAGGGAGGCAGCCCGGGTTACCCCGCCCCGGGGGGCTGCCGGCACAGCAGCCTTGCCATACAGCGAGCCGGAGCGAGCCCCCCCGCCCCATCCGGCAACCCCCGCTGCAGGCTGCGCTCGGCGGGCCCGGCGGCGGAACACAACCCGCCACCCGGACCGCCCTCCCCGGGCTCGCCGCCGGGTGCGTTGCTCGCACCGCTTCGCCACGCTCGGGTGGGGGCTGCAGGGGGGGACGCCAGCCCAAGCTGGGAGCTCGAGTCCGAGCAAACTGGGGGGGGACTATGCCTCCGCCTCCACCCCTGGCTACGGGGTATGGAGGTGCGGCGGCTGGCCGGGACGCACAGCGAGCCCACCGCGGAGAATTGCAGGGGGGGAGCCGCTGGCAGGGCAGCGGAGCCGCGGCTCGACCCGGAGCGTGGCTCGTGGTGACGGCTTCCCGGTCCCACCGCGCCCGACCCGCCAGAGCCCCCTCCCTCCGTCCCGCACCCGTACCCGTACCTTCCTACTGGGCATCGCCCCCTGACAAGGCAGCCACGTCCGCTGCCGGGGGCGGGGCAAAGAGGATCCCCAGTCCTGGGCCGGGGCTACTCCCCCGCCCTTTGTAGCTTTGGCGCCGCGACAGCCGCGGTTTCTGATTGGGCGGGCGTGGCGCCGCGCACGGGTGACGTCAGAATGTGCAGGCGCGGGCGCACGCGTCATGGGCGGGCTCCAGGCGGGCGGTGCTGAGCGCGGACGGGCTGTGGTGTTTCCCGATTCCCGCTGCGGTAGCGGTGCGGGGACATTGGTCGCCTGTCTCCTTCTCTTCCTCCCTGCGGGGCTCTGGCTGCTGCACCCTAGGGCCGGGCCGGTCCTTCTCACAGCGCGGCCGGCGCAAAGGCGGCGCTAACGGGCTCGGGGAGCACCGGGAGCCGTCGGGGTTCTCTCATTAGCAAACGGCGTTACTAGCACCGCGTCCCTCCGGCCTGGGTGGGTTTGGGGTGCG